>JADLZK010002046.1:0-13355 GCA_015847255.1 Hyparrhenia diplandra | reverse complement strand
TTAGCTTGAATGGATAAAATAACGTTGAAAATGCTAGAGAGTTTTCCATCTGTTCCAAATTACTATAGAATTAGGTTCCATCAGAAATGGATCACTTAGAATTGGCTCAATTCAAAAATAAGGATTGGGTAGACATGAACTTGGCTCAAGTTTGGAGAGCTTGCTCTAGGAAAAATAAAGAGTGAAAGCTCCTTGCTTCAGCCATCTAGTTCTCTAACTCTCTCCCCCAAACCTTAGCCGTCCCCCCCCCCCCCCCCGTGCCTGCCTCTCTCACATAAAGTATCAAATTGTATGGGGCGTTTTAATTCCAACATCAAGTTTTCTATCGGTGGGAGTACAATTTTGGGACGAAGGCAGTGATTGGAAAGGTATATTGTTGACATACAGTGGAAGACTAAGTCTAATAAACTCACTTTTGAGTGCCTATATCTATCTATCTACGCATCTATCTATGGTGTCATTTTTTAAAGTTACATAGGTGTTTTTACAAGTTAGATTTTTTATATATCCATGTTATTTTTTCAATGTAACGACCATTAAAAAATTTGGAGAATCCATTTGTACGCCTAAGGATCAAGGTTGCTGATGGAAATCTACAACTTAAAAAGTCCAAAATGAGATTTTACTGAGTATGTGGATTTATAAACTTGTTAAGGTGGACAGTGTCTGGTACAACTTCTTTCATGTGAAAAAAATATTTGAGAAGTAAAATGATTATGAGGTTTATTGGAAACTAGAAGATTCAAACTAGGAAGATAAATGGTTAGGTACCTTTACATTTATTGGCTCACACCATAAATATTTCATGTTAAGTCATCTCAATATTACATTGTATTTTCACTATTGAAAATTGATTAACTTGTGGGCAAAGACCGTTTTAATTTTTCAATGGTAGATAATATTCTTTTAGAAGAGATAGAAAGAAAATGTGTTTCTCATATGTGCAAAGCTAGGTGTCGAGCACAATTGTTGAATGTTTGTTTCCTCTGAAGTGTGATTTTATTTTTTGTTCTAAAAATGTTCGTAGGAACAAAATCTTCTTAAAGCCATGAGCAAATGTGCAGGACGAATACCACGTAATGTAAGGAACAACTGGAAGGAAAATTAGATCGATTCCACACAACACTAGGACAGTAAGACTAGAACTCGAATATATCATAAATCACAATATATTCTAACAAAAACAAGCAAGAACAAAATCACTAAAGATGCACTTTCAGAAAATCACTTATTACATGAACTTTCTCACGTGGCTGAATCGAAAAAAACAGAATCCTGTAAAGTGGGTAATGTTTAGTCTCTTGAAATGTTCTATATATGCTATCTTCCACGTTTCAGCCTGCCTTTCATTAGTGCATGGTTGTGAAAGTGTACCCCTTCTGTGTCCAATGCAACGGGCACGATTTCATTCTGACCGTATTATTGACTCACAACGCCTTCAACAAAACCAACGCCTTCAACAAAAACCTGCTTCACAGAAGTCCCTTCGCGGCCGATGGAATTCGACAGAGCCCAACTCGCTACTGGACTGGCGGTTTTCCACGGAAGACGCGGGCCGGAATGCGTATGGATCACGGGAGGAGGGAAATTCTGGTAAAAGTACAAAAGGCCCATAGAGATAAATGGAGCCCATGTCGTCAGCGCACGGGAAAGGCCTTGGAGTAAGGCGGGCCTCTGAAGCGACAATCGCGCATTGGAATCAGGATGGCCCGTCAGCATCTATTCCTGGCCTCTGCTCAAAAAAAAAAAAAAAAAAAAAAATCTATTCCTGGCCTGTCGATCTGATCGCAAGCAGGCCACATGCAGCCGAAACATTCCACGGCTCGTAAAGCTCGAGAGATTATCAGTTGGAACTTGGAAGGTGGATCAGAATTGTCCTGTTTTTGGACTTGCCATGTTTGGCCGGCTTCTGCTGACTTTATTAGGATGCGATACGAGTACAAGAGCAGCACCCCACTCGTGCTCCAAATGGCTTGAACCCATCCCATCACACAGCGAACTTACCTAATCTGCAATGAAATGAAACGTGGCGTACGTCACCGTGGCGTGGACCCAAGACAAAAGAAGGAATGAAAAAGATGACAAGGCAAGCACGGGACGAAACTGCCGCCGGTGCGAACATATCCTGCATCCAGAAACGCACCGAGTGAGCTAGCTAGCTGCCCAACTCTCCAAAAAGACGTGTGCTGCACCACCGTCGCGAGACCGACCGGTGACGGGTCGCCCACGACATGTTCAGCAGCGAAATCGCCCCGCAGGACGCGAGGACGCCACGTGAAGCATGCCGAACGCCCGCCCGGCCGCCCCGTCGCCGACGCCAGTCGCCGTTCACGCTTCTTCAACGCCCGCCCATACGCGACCGAGCCGCTGGGGACGCGCACGCACCGGCGCACGTCGGCACCACCACCACCACCAGGTCGTGCGCGTCACTCACGACGCAGCCATCGCCAGCGCCAGGGTCGGTTCGGCGTGGAAGTGGGCGGGAAGCATCATGGCACGTACATACGCACGGCACGGGACGAGAACGAGAACGAGACGCGCCTAGATTTTCCGCCTCGCTTCCATTCCGTTCCGTTCCACCAAATGCGGGCGGCCGGCCGCTGGAACTGTTGCTTCGAAAGCGATCTGGACGCGCGCGAGCGAGTCGGCACGCACTAATCAACACCGGCGGGCGGGCGGGCGGGACGGACAGGAAGGAGGGCGGGGCGCGCGACGTCGCTGTCGGCGGCCGTTCCACCCGCTGGTGGGCGCCGTCCGTCGGCGTTCCCGAAGCCGCAACGGCCCCAGGTTTGTTGTTCCCCACTTGCGGGCGGCGGCCGCACCGCACCGCGCACCGCAGGGCGTCGATGCTCCGCAACAATCGAGCAGAGCAAGTGGCCGGTGGAAGCTCGTGGACGGAACCGGATTAAGTTATCGCCAGCCAGCCGAGCCGGGATGCATGGACGTCACTGAGGACGATGAGTGGCCAAGCTAGCGACCGAAAACTCTGCGAAAAGAAAGGTGAGAGAACGTTGCTTCTGAGAGGCGAAGGAAACAGACCGCTCCGTTTCTTCCCATGAAAGCAAGCAAGCAAGCAAAGGGGGTGGGGTTGAGCTGGCAAGCGAAAGCGCACAGGCATAGATCGATCGACCAAGGTACTACCGGCGAGGCATCGACACAAAGTGCTGCGAGAGCGTCGTATCTGATTCCATATCAATCCCCAATCCATTTATAATGATAAGCTTACTGTATGTTACAAAGCACTAATTCATCAATCATCGATCTCTTAATGAGAATGAAGTATATGTATGAACAACAGTATACTGACGCCTAAGGATACAAGTATACTCTTCCAGGAATAGGAAGATGGACCTATATGTGTATGATGGCTATGCATCTCGATCTCACAACTAGCTAGCTCTCTCTGTATAACTGTACAAGAAGAGCAGCAACAAATCAAACAATAGTACTGGGCACCAGACGAATGAATGAACGAATAGTGTTCCACCACCGAACTTGGCAGCAGGCAGCTCTAGACCAAAATCTTGGCGCAGCGGCGCGGCTGGGCTGGCTCACGCGGTCATGAGGAGGCGGGGCTTCTTGAAGGCGAGAGGGCTCTGCACCTCCTCGTCCTCCTCCCACATCTTGCCAGGCTTGCCGCACCGGAACACGAACTCCGGCACGGCCGGGAGGTTGAGGTCGAACGCGCGGGCGGCGGAGCTCCCGTTCCCGGAGCTCCCCACCTCGGACGTCTCAGCGGCCGCCGCGGCAGTGGACGCGGCGCTGCTGCCGACGCCTCCGTCGTAGTGCTTCCTCTTGTGCCCGCCGAGCGCCTGCCCGGTCGGGAACTCCTTTGGCAGATGGTGCACCTGTGGACTCTGCTCGACACCGCCGCCCCGTCGGAGGACGCGGCGGTGGATGACGTGGCCGGTTCACGGGCGACGAGGACCTCGACTGGCGGTGGCGGGATGACGGTCAGCGGTGCGGGGCCTCCACCTCCTCCACGAGAGGCACTGGTGCCGGGACGACAGCATCAGCAGCAGCAGGAGGGGTCGGCAGCTTGACCCGGTGGCTGGTCTTGTGGCCCCCAGCGCCTGGTAGGAGCTGAAGGACTTGCCGCAGACGGAGCACTTGAACTCCGCGGCGGTCGGCGCCGCGGACGGGACGGGCATCGGCGCCTGGACGCGGTGGTTGACACCGCGAGAGAGCATGAGGAGGCAGAGCGCGAGGTTCTCCTCCTCGGAGCGGTGGCGGCGCGAGCGCTTCTTCTTGGCCCACCCCTGAGGCACGTGGGAAACGCCCTCGTCGCCGCTCATGGCGGTGGCGCTGCTGCTCGTGGTCGTGGTCGTCGCCGCGGGCGCCTTCTCCTCGCCGATCTGCTTCTCCGGGATGACGGCGTGGAGCAGCTCCATGGAAGACATGGCACGGCAAGCTAGCGGCTCGATCGAGCTTAGGCTTCGGTGGGAGAAGACGTGGAGACGAGTTCTTGGCTGCGACTTGTTCTCGCTGGCTGTGTGTGGAGTGGTGGTTGCTTGGGCGCCTTGCTCTGGATCGCTGGTGTGTGAGTGAGGGGAGTGAGGGTGTGAGGAGGAGGTTTTAAAGCGGGGGCGGGTGTGATGGGGCGTGGGAAGTTGCGTCGTAGGTGGGGAAGTGAGGTGGTCGCGGCGTGGGCACGCACGCGGCACAGTGACAGGTGGGGCGCCGGGTGCGGTGGGGGCGCGGCGGCAGCGGGTGGGAAGCCGGTGGAGTGGCGGCTAGGGACGGGACGGCCGGGTTGGGTTGGGCTTGGGTTGAGTCGGGTGGGTGGTGGCGCCAACTGCAACGAAAAGTCGTGGTCAACGTGGAGGCGAAGATACGGGGAGGGAGGAGCTAGGATGCGAAGGGAAGCCGGGGACCGCAACTTGCCTGGCAGCTGAGACTGAGAGGAGCGAGCGGTGGTGGAAGGAGAACGACTACCGGTAGTGCGAGTGTGCTAGTGTGTATGTGGAAGAAGAGAAGTGTGGGAAGACTGACCGGGGCGGCTGCGTCTGCGTCGCTGTGGATGGGAGATGCGGTCGTCGCTCGTCGGTTGCGGATGGATATATCTCGATGGATCCACGCACGCCCGGCCGGTCTGATCCACCCCGGTAAGGCAGGCAGGAACAGTTGTTTGTTTCGCCGCTGAACGTGGCCATCAAATGGGCTGACGAACCGGATAGGATTAATAAGCAATATCAACAATTAATTGCAACAAGTTTTTTTTAGAGTAAAATAAGTCGGTTTTTTTTAATAAAAAGTTGAGCCCCCGAACTTGTCAAGTCGTGTCACTTGGTCCACGAACTCTCAAACGTGTAACTTATTAAGTCTACGAACTTGTTCAGCCGTGCCATTTAGGTCCACGAACATGCATGTATACATATGGGGATGCAACGTGGCCGGGTCTGGTTGGTCATATATCACAAACTTCGTTAATGGACAAGTTTGAGCAGAAGTTTGTGATATATTACTTCAGTTTTCGTTGATGCTTAGTATACTACTACCTGCCTCCTTTGAATATTAACAGTAGGCCAAGTAGTGATTTTTTACTGTGTGTAGGGAAAAGGTACAGTAACCTTGTCTTGAACAAGCGTCATGCATATCTCAGAACTACGTTTTCATTCATAGCCTCAAATGGTGTGCTGCTAGTTTATTTTTCCCGAGGCCAAGGTCAACAACAGTGCAAAGAGAAAGCGAGCTAAGCGTTCGGTAATACTATGATACTAGTGGCGAAAGTGGGAGACAGTCTCCGATAAGCACATGCGTAATAACACAAGCAAAGCCTGAAGTGGTCTTCGCTTCGCCCCCTTGTTCTGGCCAGGCAGGTTCCAAAACAAACCGAACCGACCCGGTAGCAAGTCAGACACAGGCCACGCGATGGGACCGCAGGTGCGTGCATGGAAGATTCCAACAGACTGGTCACCTCGAGGGGTCAGTTAAAATAACCCATTGCCTATGAGTTTCCGTCGGCTGAATGAAGTGGCACCCGCCTACACCCGCTGCATGGATCTTCTGCATCTAGATGGCTTTGGTTGATGGCAGTGGGAACAGCCGTTGACACTCGCACTACTATCACAGTCCCGCGTCAGTACGTCACGCACGTAAGCGAGTGAAGAAATAATTGGAATCATGGAGGACCATGATGAACCCGTAATTTTGGAATTTTATATATATAAGTTTGTTGTTAAAACAAGATTTTTGTTCAAACTTCAGTTATCCTCCAGGAACAATTAATGTTTTTGTTTTATAAAAAAAAACTCCCAAGGCGTGCTAGCTTGCATGAGCATATAAGAAGACGTGCTAACAGCGGTAACACGACTGTGTATCCTTGCAAAACCTCATGTGGTCTACCACCACCACTACTAGATAAGCATAACAGCAGCCTGTGTGTTGGTAAATACCGCACACATGGCGTCCTTAGCTAAGCAGCCTCTGTTGTCATCGCTATGTCACGTTGTGTACCACCTAACCTAACACGTTGCTTGCCTTGCCTCGCATAAAAGTCGGATTTGGATTAGCAAGCTGGCCGCCCGGCCGGTCTCTACAAGTTGGCACATGCGTTAGACAAAACAAGTCCTCACTCCACACTCCACAGACTATCCCTTACGTCCCGGCAGACGCAACGCCCACGTACAAATCGATTGCATCGAGAAGACCAGATCGAGTGTATCTGTACGGTTCGGCGGCCGGGCTGGCTCGCCCCCTGATTGGCTAAGACGAGCCGCCGAGCAGAGTCCTCCGTTGGTCCGTCCGCCCCTAGACCTTTTCTATTATATGGCTGGCGGGCAGGCAGGTCACCCGGGCGCAGCCGCCCCCGGGCTTCCGTTCGGTTCGGCGTCACCAGCGTCCGCGCAAGCAAAGTCGCGGGTGGGCGGGCGTTGCATCATCCGCGGCCCGTGGGGCAACTGGGCAAGCGACACGTCGCCATGACCCCGCCGCCCGGCGTCCCCGTCGCTGCCCTGTCCGGGCCAGCGTCTGCGTGCCCGCCCGGGTGTTGCACTCATCTCCATTGCCCCACGTGTTCCTTGCGCCTCGCTCTCGCCCACTCGAGGACGTACGCACGCAAGTACACGCGCCCGGCCACCTAATCGAGTGATTAGACCGGTGCGAGAGAGCGGCCGGCGGCCTAATTACCATCGGTGGCCTGCCTGCCTGCCGTGCTTGGTTGTTTATCGTTGGGAGCTGGCTGGTCACTACTCACTATGCTCGCTAGTGGCGGCAGCGCCCAGTGGCAGCAGCAACAGCCGCGCGTTCCGTTCCGCCGGCTGGTTGCGGTGGTTGCGCGCGGAGCGACGTGTCGTCACGCGGGTTCTCACACACATCACAGGTCGCGGCACTGGGCGGGGGCCTGCTGGCTGGAGCTGGAGTGGAGTGGAGTGGCTGGCGCTGGTGCCCCCCCCACGAGGCCCCGTTGCCAAATCTGAACGGGAATCTCGTGGTGGTTGCGCGGTTGGCTCGTGGCTGGTGATCCAGTTTCTGATGGAGAAAGCGCCTGCCTACCTGGCCTGGCTGCCTAGCTATAAACGGGATCGTTCAGTAGCAGGGGGGAAAAAACTGAAAAAGAGAGTACGGGTCCCAGCTACTGCTGCTCGTAAAAGCACAGTCTGTCCTTGCTCTTTTTCTCTGTTCTTGTGAATTTATTTTTGTGGCTTCTTTTTGGAACCAATTGAGAACGCGCTCTTTTTTCTCGGATTTCTCGCGTGAAGAAAATCTGGAAAGCAACTAACCGACAATCCCAAACTTGGCCCAAGTATGATACTAGTAGTAATTTTATTCTGCTTCGGCCCAATAAACCTGGACCAGACTGCCAAGGCAGCTACAGTATTTCACGCGAATTGGCTTGTAGTCCAATGGTAGGACGGTCCAAATGGGACGCTACCCACCAGGGGTTCAAATCCCTGCTCGCACCTTTCTTGGGATTTTCCCAGGATTTCCTGGCGTTATGCATTAAGTGGTAAGCGACGCGTTAAAGACGACGGCGGCGCCACCAGTGACTTCGAGAATCTCCGATCTGGCCGGGTGCTTCAGTCCTTCGGAGGTGCTCATAGGGGTAGGGTTTGCGTATGTGTGTTCATAGGGGTGAGTGTGCGTGCGTGTTGTGGCGTCTGCGTTGTCTTGTGTCATTCTCAAAAAAAAAAAAAAAAAAAAAAAAAAAAAGCTACAGTATTTCACAAGTAACAAAGAAATACCAGGTCGGATAAAGTCGTGGCCTGTGTGCGCGTCGGTACCTTAATTCTAATATACTTGCTCGAGTTTAACTAAAATTGCATATTTATTTTTATATTAATTTAAATTTTGTTTCTATTATTTTTTAGGACCATGAGAGAGTAAGGGCAAGCTTAATTGGCTTCCAATTTTTGCTCAACCAAAATCATGAGAAAACAAAACATAAGCTTGTCAAAATCAAGGTTTACCTAAGTCAAAGCAAAACCAGGTTGCGTGTCATATCCTATAGTAAAGTTCTGGCTTCTAACTTCTTCATTGAAACAAAATCAGTTCACAATTACTACAAAAAAATGTTAAAAAAACAATTACTACAAACGCAACATTGAAAAAACAAGTTATAAATTCATTGAAGAAGAATCACTACACAATTACTACAAACACAACAATGAAAAAACAAGTTATAAATTATTAACCAATCTGAAAAATGTAAGGCTTCTAGCTAATGTACAAAGAATATTAATCCACATACCATTTTGTAACCTATAGCTAATGCTACCAACTAGCCTACCCTATAGCACGGAAGAAAAGAATATGGCCGTGGTAAGATACTATGATTTGCACCTATTGTTTGAGTTTTCGGTTAATTGTTTTTTTTAATGTTTTCATGGTTCATATCAATATTCTGTATATGATTCAAGTTTCAAGTTCTCTGTTTTTTAACTGCAAGTCTCCATCTGGTAATGGGTATAGGGCTCGCCACAAAGACTTCTATGAACCAAGACCCATGAAAAAATCGCGGTCGCGGGCTATAGAATTTAGCGGAGGTCGGCTAAAATGCAATAGCGGCGCTATTAGCGCCATTTGGCATTATGACAGTTCTTTCCTCGCCGCTATTACGCTATTTCGGCGCTATAGCGCGGTATTTTTCTTTCAGTGACCAAGACACAAGTTTTTTTTCTTTCAAAAAGTGTTGCAAGCCACTTAGGCTTACCACTTGCCACCTGATTGTTCGCTAGAACTTATCACCGACTTATTATGGTATAATGTTTTTTCTCACAACAAATCAAGATCGCTTGGCAACCACCAGCCGAACAATGTTTAGCCCTATTCGCTTGAACTTATCAGCATGGCTTATCAGGCGTGTGGTATAATGTTTTTCTCTCACAACATTAGCCACCTTATCTCGCCGCACAAACCATTAGTCGAATAGCCTGTTAAGATAAAATGGCAACCTATTGTTATGGAATAAAATGAGATCTCAAATCTTGATTCTAGAAACATTTTTGTTTTCTCTTTTATGTGTGCACTTTTATATAAACAAAAACCGCACAACTGGTCAATAAGTAAAGGGCCATGTCCCATTATACAAGTGATTATCCCATCGAAGTGGATTGACCAATATTGTAAGTATTGAGGTTACTATGGCGTTTATTGAACATTGTAACATATTACTTCTATTTTTTTTATATAAGACAACTTCCTGAACAAGTAAACACGATTTTCAACCGTCTCAACAATAGAATTAGATCAGAATAAGGAATAAAAGTCAATTTGTTCGAGATGAGTCCTTAGAATTACGTGGCGTTATCACCTACGCAACCACCAATATACTTGCCCGTAGACCCATAAGGCTAGGAGAATATCGTTGCTATCTCACTCTGTTACTAGTGAGGCCAGAGATATTTAGTCCTTGAATGAACAAGGTGGCTAAACATTCCTATTTTTCGTGCTTGACGAGGCTAGAACTACATTAATTCTAACCGACAAGACTTGACATTTTCATAATCGATAAGGCCGAATATCACATTTCCCATAGGGACAAAGAGGCCGAAAGTATTCTTAGCTAACCATAACAATATGATCAAGCAGGAAGTTAATCAAAGTGTTTCAGATAATAAACACACCTCATAAAAGTTCATGGTCCATGGGGATAACATACTAGACACGAGTCATGATCTCATGACAAGAGTACCCTACAACACCATGCATTCTGTTGTCCACCAATCGAGCCACAACTCGTGGGCTTCGGCAAAAGCAATCGCGTGCATACAAGAAGTGGTATCATACATAGGTCTACTAAAGCCATATGAAAGACAAGAGATTGTTGACTTCCATTGTTGCTACTTTCATAGCGTTAGGGAGTTAGTAAGGTAGCTCATGCCATGCCGCCCCCACCTATGCAACAACATGCAAGAGTGAATTCAACGCACAAATTAGAGCGCTTTGGCATTGTTCCCAACTTGATTCCTAGAGAGAAATGTGGCCACTTCAAAAAGGAACATTAATAAGATAATCTAGAATGGAAGAATTCATGATGCGATTATGAAATAGACAATAGATGATTCTCAAAACTAGTTTTATGGAATAAAAAGAACAACATGTACTGTGTTTGTTGGCTTTACAATCTTTAAAAGTTCTAACTCCTAACTTCTAAGTTGATTCTTTATCCCTAGTTAGATAAATCTCTATGATTGTTGGTATTTCAGTGAACCATTGTTGTCTCTGAGTAAATACAATCATTATTGATTGTGGCATTTCTCCACATTTGTTAATTCTTAATTGAAGTTGTCTTAGGTTTAGCTTTTTTTATGGATCCTTACCAATAAGGAGTATGTTTGATTCTAAGCTCCATATGATTATTCTCTCGAAACCTCCATATGAACATCATGTGTTTCATGACATTTGTATATTACATACTAACGTAGTCTCTAATGCATTTTCATTTTGAGTTCACTAGGATATGCATATCTAATCTAGAATTTCGTGAGTATATCAATTCACTTCTAGTTATCTTCAGCAAGGTTAGAGTGACATTTAAATAACTTTTTCTATAGCAATGCCTATAATGAAATTAGTGTTAATTTAATTACTAGTTCTTTATTGCGATATTGTTTTTTTTTTCGAAGCGGATCTGTTGCCCGGCTGCTCGCCAAATGCCGGGCGAGGCCAAGAAACAAAGGGCATAAGTTTTATAAAAACCTAGTAAAAGGTCAGCCTAGCATAATAGCCCACCCCGATGCGTGACGCTAGGAAAGCTCGCGGCCACTCGCCACGCATAAACCCGACTTGCTACTCTCGTGACTCGATGCGAGACAGAGATCACCACATGAGATACGATAGCTAGGGGGTGAGTCCGTGCGCGAGTGCGACGGATGACGACGACCGCTCCGCCTCGCTTTCATTGTGCCAATGCACCTCCCGCCCCCCCCGCTCGCCCCCGCCCCGTGGCTGCCCCCCACATGAGAGGCTATTGGTGAGCCCGCACCGACGCAAGATACCGCCCCCAACCTTGGTAGTGGCAAGTGAGATCCAAAATTCTAGATTTCGTTATCCTTATCTCGATTATATATAATATTCATTAATGTATTGTAGCATGTAATAAAGATTGATCTCTTTTTGTTATCAATGACATCAAACATGATGCCCCAAGGGGCGGTCTTAGAGGCTAGAGCAGAGATGATGCATGGAGGAGGATGGTTCAACACGAAGGGGTAAGGCAACAACCAAGATGAATTGGTGATCATGACCCTATCGGACCCAATAGAGGAGAAAAAATATCCTGTGGAATATATGAGGGTCAAATTGTAATTGGACAGTTGTTGTAACAAAGAGCTATATGAATAAGAACATTGACTCTTGTGTAATGGTGGGTGAATACATTAATAATACAAAATACCCACTATTATTCCTATTTTCATACTTAGTCATTTCTATACACCTCAGCTTGGGGCACCAACGGAATCAATTTTTCAAAAGAGGATGTTTTAAACTAACACACATACACCTCACTATTTGGTGTAATGTTATTTCTCCTTTCAAACTATGTTCTATGTAACCTAGTAGTGTCCAAAGAAGAATTTTAGTCTTATATTAGGTGCAACCCATTTCTAGATCCGCCACCGGTTTCTTTTTTGCAAGTACCTCTCTTGTCCCTTCAAGCACAAAGTGTTAGTGTCATAATACTAATTAGGTACTCCTATAATGTAGCTCACATTTTATATAAACTATCGAGTATTTATTCAAAGACAAATTTTAAGCAAATTAGTAGGGAGGAGAATGGTTATATGTCTTAACATGTTTACCTCTTTGTAGGAACCGTAGTTTCGACAGTCTATAGGAGAGAGGGACGGAGAGTGGAAGCTAGGGTTTGTGAACTAGGGTTGGAAGGGAGACCCCCCCCTTGCCCTCTTACACTTGGATCTATATAAGGACAACAACGACTTACAAGCAACCCCTGGCGGGGATTGGATTTACTAGCCATTTTACTGAGACTAGTTGGGCCTCTTCTAGGGGACTTGGCCCATACGAATATGGCATGTCTCAGCAGTACCCCCTCATCTACTAGGTTATGTCTGGTACTACATGAAATAGTAGATGAACATACTAGAAGAGGCGCAATAGAAGCACCTGTTTAGTGCATGATATAGCTCCAGTCCTCTTTTGCCGCCAATGCCTCAAATTGAAGTGCATCCGCACCCATCGAACCACCTGGCTGCCGCTGCTGTCGCTTGGCCTGAATCATCTCGGATTACCACACCAGCCGAACCCGTGCAGTCTGACATATGATATGCTACATCGGAGTTTACCTTCGCCCATCCTTGAAGTGGCTTCTCCCATTGAGCTGTCAGTTTAACCAGCTTCACCTGCGGGGCCATCGGTTTGAGGGAGGAGATATCCTCCAACAATTTTGCTATATACCTATGGGTTCCCAGACCTTTCTTCCATGTCATCGGTTGTTCCATCCGGTCCGAGTGCCCAAGCACCACAAACCACCGTACTTGTCTTGGTCGCATCACCCAGGAAGACCTCTGCCGCCCACGCCCATGGTGGTAATTTAGGAGCCGTCACCCCCATCAACATCTTCACCTCCTCCCAAAATCTTTTTTAGCAAGCGGGCATTGGAAGAAGATGTGATAGAGTGTTTCATCGTGGTCACCGCATACCTCGCAAAAAACTTTCCTTCTCCACATGTCTCATCTTCAACTCGAATTTTGATGGAAGGGAATTATGGAGGACCCGCCACCAAAACACACGTACTTTGGGAGGGACTTTTAGCTTCCACGAGACCTCAAGACTTGGTTGCTAGCCGACTCACGTTGTCTCCCCTTGACGTCGCCATCTCCTCGGGGTACCGCTCTGGCTTCAATAGTCGATCACGCCAATTTCACTAAGTAGTAGTCGTGTTTATCATGAGC
>JADLZK010002044.1:0-28341 GCA_015847255.1 Hyparrhenia diplandra | reverse complement strand
CAATGTCACATCTAGAAACATATATTAACGGTTGGGGAACGCAATGTAATTGATCCTACCATCATCTAACCTATCCACCCTAACTTCCTATGTACCTTTCGTGTCGCTCCTTCTTGTTTTCGGGCACGTAGGTCGACATACGTAGATTTTCGATGGAATTCCAAGATTTCGCTCTAAACAAGTGCTACTTTGAGGCCTATGACAAGTGATTCTTAGAAAAAACTCTCTAATGGTCCACTTCTTCAAATTTAGGTTATCTAGGGTGAGGCATTTGATTCCACAACCGCGAAAAAGTCTAGGTCGATTCTATAGCCGCATTGGAAACTTCTCTTTTGTTTTGAGTTCACGCTGAAATTAGCGCCAAGCAGTCCCCAATGTCACATCTAGAAACATATATTAACGGTTGGGGAACGCAATGTAATTGATCCTACCATCATCTAACCTATCCACCCTAACTTCCTATGTACCTTTCGTGTCGCTCCCTTCTTGTTTCGTGCACGTAGGTCAACACGTAGATTTTTCGATGGAATTCCAAGATTTCGCTCTAAACAAGTGCTACTTTTGAGGCCTCATGACAAGTGATTCTTAGAAAAACTCTCTAATGGTCCACTTCTTCAAATTTAGGTTCTCTAGGGTGAGGCATTTGATTCCACAACCGCGAAAAAGTCTAGGCTCGATTCTATAGCCGGATTGGAAACTTCTCTTTGTTTTGAGTTCACGCTGAAATTAGCGCCAGCAGTCCCTCAATGTCACATCTAGAAACATATATTAACGGTTGGGGGAACGCAATGTAATTGATCCTACCATCATCTAACCTATCCACCCTAACTTCCTATGTACCTTTCGTGTCGCTCCCTTCTTGTTTCTGCACGTAGGTCCACACGCAGATTTTTCGATGGAATTCCAAGATTTCGCTCTAAACAAGTGCTACTTTGAGGCCTATGACAAGTGATTCTTAGAAAAACTCTCTAATGGTCCACTTCTTCAAATTTAGGTTATCTAGGGTGAGGCATTTGATTCCACAACCGCGAAAAAGTCTAGGCTCGATTCTATAGCCGGATTGGAAACTTCTCTTTGTTTTGAGTTCGCGCTGAAATCTGCGCAGCAGTCCCCAATGTCACATCTAGAAACATATATTAACGGTTGGGGAACGCAATGTAATTGATCCTACCATCATCTAACCTATCCACCCTAACTTCCTATGTACCTTTCGTGTCGCTCCCCTTCTTGTTTCTGCACGTAGGTCAACACGTAGATTTTTCGATGGAATTCCAAGATTTCACTCTAAACAAGTGCTACTTTGAGGCCTATGACAAGTGATTCTTAGAAAAACTCTCTAATGGTCCACTTCTTCAAATTTAGGTTCTCTAGGGTGAGGCATTTGATTCCACAACCGCGAAAAAAAGTCTAGGTCGATTCTATAGCCGGATTGGAAACTTCTCTTTGTTTTGAGTTCGCGCTGAAATCAGCGCTAGCAGTCCCCAATGTCACATCTAGAAACATATATTAACGGTTGGGGAACGCAATGTAATTGATCCTACCATCATCTAACCTATCCACCCCTAACTTCCTATGTACCTTTTCGTGTCGCTCCCTTCTTGTTTCTGCACGTAGGTCAACACGTAGATTTTTCGATGGAATTCCAAGATTTCACTCTAAACAAGTGCTACTTTGAGGCCTATGACAAGTGATTCTTAGAAAAAAACTCTCTAATGGTCCACTTCTTCAAATTTAGGTTCTCTAGGGTGAGGCATTTGATTCCACAACCGCGAAAAAAAGTCTAGCTCGATTCTATAGCCGATTGGAAACTTCTCTTTGTTTTTGAGTTCACGCTGAAATTAGCGCCAAGAAATCAAGAATACATCTAGAAACATAAATTAACTTTAGGGGAACGCAATGTAATTGATCCTACCATCATCTAACCTATCCACCCTAACTTCCTATGTATTTTGGTGTCGCTCCTTCTTGTTTCGCAAGACGTAGGCTCCATTACTGCAGATTTTCGATGGAATTACCGTGATTTCGCTTCAAACAAGTGCTACTTTTGAGGCCTATGACAAGTGATTCTTAGAAAAACTCTTAATGGTCCAAATTTCTTCAAATTTAGGTTCTCTAGGGTGAGGCATTTGATCCCACAACCGCGAAAAAGTTCACTTATCTGGATAAATATATTGGAAACTTCCTTTGTTTTGAGTTCCTGGAAATTAATCGCCGTTTAGCCCCTAATGTCACATCTAGAAACATATATTTACGGTTGGGGAACCCAATGTAATTGATCCTACCATCATCTAACCTATCCACCTTTAACTTCCTACATACCTTTTGTGTCGCTCCTTCTTGTTTCGCACGAAGGTCAAACACGTAGATTTTTCGATGGAATTCAAGATTTCACTCTAAACAAGTGCTACTTTTGAGGCCTATGACAAGCGATTCTAGAAAAAAACTCTCTAATGGTCCACTTCTTCAAATTTATGTTCTCTAGGGTGAGGCATTTGATTCCACAACCGCAAAAAAGTTCAGGTCGCTTCTATAGCCGGATTGGAAACTTCTTTTGTTTTGAGTTCGCTACTGAAATCAGCTCTTAGCCAGCCCTAATGTCACATCTAGAAACATATATAACGGTTGGGGAACGAATGTAATTGATCCTACCATCATCTAACCTATTCACTAACCTATGTACCTTTTTTTGTGGTCGCTCCCTTCTTGTTTCTTGGATTTAGGTTGACACAGTAGATTTTCATGGAATTCCCAAGATTTCGCCTAAACAAGTGCTACTTGAGGCCTATGACAAGTGATTCTTAGAAAAACTCTAATGGTCCACTTCTTCAAATTTAGTTCTAGGGTGAGCATTTGATTCCACAAACGCCAAAAAGTCTATGCCCGATTCCTATAGCCGGATGGGAAACTTTCTTTGTTTGAGTTCGTGCTGAAATCAGCCGCTAGCCCCCAATGTCACATCCAAGAAACATACATCAACGCTGCTTGGGAACGCAAATGTAATTGACGATCCTACCATCATCTAACCTATCCACTTAAGTTCCTACGCACGCATCTTTGTCGCTGCTTCTTGTTTCGCACGGACGTAGGTTAGCAATGAGATTTTCGATGGAATTCTAAGATTTCATCTAAACAAGTGCTACTTGAGGCCTATGACAAGTGATTCTTAGAAAACTCTAATGGTCCACTTATTCAAATTTAGGTTCTAGGGTTAGGCATTTGATTCTACAACCTCTAAAAAAAGTCTAGGTTTCGATTCGAGAAATGCGATTGGAAACTTCTCTTTTGTTTTGAGTTCACAAATTAGCGCCAAAGAAATCAAGAATGTCACATCTAGAAACATAAATTAACTTTAGGGGAACGAATGTAATTGATCCTACCATCATCTAACCTATCCACCCTAACTTCCTATGTACCTTTTGGTGCTCTTCTTGTTTCCTTCCTTGCAGACGTAGGCTTCCATACAATACGTAGATTTTCGAGGAATTACCGTATTTTCGGGCTTCTTAAACAAGTGCTACTTTGAGGCCTATGACAAGTGACTTAGAAAAACTCTAATGGTCCACTTCTTCAAATTCTAGGTTCTTTTGGGTGAGGCATTTGATTCCCACAACCGCCAAAAGTCTAGGCTTTATCTGATAGCCGCATTGGAAACTTCTTTTGTTTTGAGTTCGTGGAATCAATGCTAGCCCCCAATGTCACATATAGAAACATATATTAACGGTTGGGGAACGCAATGTAATTGATCCTTTTTTTTTAGATAAAGCGATATGTATCCTAGCTCATCTATCCGTAGATAGAATCGCACCAATTATTAGTAGTTTGATACAAAACCCTTTGCTAGAAACAAATCTTACCTACTCTCAAGGCAAAAGAAACAAGGAAATAAAAGTTTTTGGACTAAACATAACCAACATGTTCTCGAGATAGCCACCCAATGTGAGCCGAAGAACTCTAAAGTCGACACTTCTAGGTGACGTGTCGCGATATTAATTGATCTTGAAGATCTTCATTCCCACAGAAGCTTGCCCACCGTCGTCACTAATGGGTCCTCGAATAGCACCGCAAAAAGAGATTTTGGTTTGCATTTGTGTCAAAACTACTTCATTCCTTGTTAACCCATTGTTCGTGATAAGTGTATGTCGCCAAGTAATAACAATGCATTATACTTTTTGTTCCCTTTTAGACCAAACAACTAACAAATTTTATATTTACTGGGGGGTTAATAACCAAAAAGTAAAATGTACGTAGCCACAAAATTTGGGTATAAAACAATCAAAAATAGGTGTTGAATAGTTTCTAAAAATGAATAAAGAGAGTTAATCGCTTATCTCCATTCCAATTTCTCCTAGCCAAGTTATCCTTGGTTAGAAATAACACCTTTTTGATATACTACATAAAAAATTTTAATTTTCATTGGTAATTTGTCTTCCAAATATCCCCGTGACACTCAATTCCATTGTTAATTAAAGCATCATACATAGACTTGATCAGAAACAAACCCGAGGCCTTTAAATCCCACACAAAGACATCTGCTCCCGTGTTAAGTTAATTTGTTGTAAAAGATGATACAATGCGTGCCAGCTTGATAAGTTTACCCCCACTAGATTTCTCCTAAAGGAAATATTTAGTATTGGGGAACTTAGTACATTAGCTATCTAATCTTGTTTCCTTACAATATTAAACAAAACTTGTCTTTAAGTGGTTTGTTACCCAGCCAAGTATCAAACCAAAAAGCGTGTTTAGGACCCATCTTTGACATTAAAATGACCCAACTTAAAGAAGCTATCTTAACATTCATTAGACTTTTCCAAAAGTGCGAGTCTGCTGGTTTCTTCTCACAAAATTCCCTAACATTTTATTTTTATATTTTATTTCTCAAGAACTCTTGCCATAGGCCCTCTTCATTTAACAATTTAAATAGCCACTTGCTAAGCAAACATTTGTTTTAGTTTCTAAGTTTTGAATACCTAGTCCAATTCTCGTTTTAGGGTTGGCGATAATATCCCATTTGATCACCCCAGTATTTTCTCTTGTGTTGGTCATTTTGCCGTAAAAACGAGATCCAAACATTCAATCTTGTCTAGTACCCTTTGGTACTTCAAAAAGGACATCATAAACATTTCCAGAAATCGAAAGCACTCAATTTATGAGAATCTAACCGCCTCCCTACACCAGTAATTTTCCTTTCCAACTACTTAGTCTCTTTCTCAATTCTCTCTTCTATAGATTTCAGCCTTTTATTAGACAATTTCTTATAGTGCATAGGAAGACCTAGGTATCTAAAAGGATACTTGCCAATGGCACACCCAAATAAATCTGAATAAAATTCCTCGAAATTTTTGGCCTCCGTCTAAAGCAAAAAAATCTCACTTGTGAAAATTTATTTTAAGCCGTATAGTTGTTCAAAGGTGCTTAATAACAATTTCATGTTAACCGCTTTTCACATCGCGGCTCAAAAAATCACCGTGGACATCCGCATATTGGAGAAATGGATAGTCCATCGATTAAGTGCTGTATAACACCTTTCTAATTGGCCCCGCCTTTAGTTTGCAATTAGTACGCCAACATGTCAACTACTATATTAAATAGTATTAGACATAGGGTCACCTTGCCTAAGGCCTTTAGTTTGAAATATTGGCCAAGCCGGGTCATTAATCTTAATATTATTAACATTATCCCCCGGGTAAATTTTTTATCCGTCAGCACTTTTGAGAGAATCCTCATTCTTAGTGTCCAAAAAATCCCAGCTTAACTTTATCATATGCTTTCAAAGTCAATTTTAAAGATCACCCCATCTAGTTTCTGGTGTGCAGTTCATGAATTGTCTCATGTGTAATATGACAGCCCCCTCCATAATGTTTCTACCCTAGAAAAAGCTGTCCTGGGTTGGTCTAATCAATTTTGGGCAATGAAGATAATCGATTTGTTGCTACCCTTAGTGAAGATTTTAAAAAGATACATTCAACAAAAGATAGGTCTTATATTGTTGAACAACTTTTGCATCCTTCTTCTTGGTAATGTAATTATATTGCCAAAGTTAAGGCGATTAAGATGTAAAAGTTCCTTGATAAAAAATCGCTGAACATAGCCATATCATCTAACCTATCCACCCGTAACTTCCTACGTGCACTTCACGGTCGCTCTCTTCTTGTTTCTGCACGTGAGGTCGCATACTAGGATTTTTGATGGAATTCCAAGATTTCGCCTAAACAAGTGCTACTTTGAGGCCTATGACAAAGTGATTCTAGAACAACTCTCTAATGGTCCACTTCTTCAAATTTAGGTTATCTAGGGTGAGGCATTTGATTCCACAACCTGAAAAAAAAGTCTAGGCTCGATCTGAGCAGTCGCATTGAAAACTTCTCTTTTTTGAGTTCGTGGGCTGAATTAATAAAGAAATAGCCCCTAAATGTCACATATAGAAACATATATTAACGGGTTGGGGAACGAATGTAATTGATCCTACCATCATCTAACCTATCCACCCTAACTCCCTATATGTAGCTTTTTGTGTCGCTCCTTCTTGTTTCTAACGTGAAGCTCAAAGACAGTAGATTTTCATTCAATTCTAAGATTTCACTCCAAACTAAGTGCTACTTTGAGGCCTATGACAAGTGATTCTTAGAAAACTCTCTAATGGTCCACTTCTTCAAATTTAGGCGTCTAGGTGAGGCATTTGATTCCACAACCATGAAAAGTCTAGGTTTATTCTATAGCCGGATTGAAACTTCTTGGTTTGAGTTCACTGAAATTAGCGCCGCTCCGCAATGTCAGTCTAGAAACATAAATTAACTTTTAGGGGAACGAATGTAATTGATCCTACCATCATCTAACCTATCCACCCTAACTTTCCTATGTACCTTTGGTGTCGCTCCCCTTCTTGTTTTAAGACGTAGATCGACATACGTAGATTTTCATGGAATTACCAAATTTTCCAAACAAGTGCTACTTTGAGGCATATGACAAGTGATTCTTAGAAAACTCTAATGGTCCATAATTTGTTCAAATTTAGGTTATCTCGTGTGAGGCATTTGATTCCACAACCGCTAAAAAGTCTAATATTCGAAAATGGGTATTGAAAACTTCTCTTTTTCTTTTGAGTTCAAATCAATACGCTAGAAATCCCCAATGTCACATATAGAAACATATATTAACGGCTGGGGAACGTAATGTAATTGATCCTACCATCATCTAACCCATTCATCTAACTTCCACGCACCTTTGTGTCGCTCTTGCTGTTTCGGTACGTAGGTCGTGATACGTAGATTTTTGATGGAATTCTAAGATTTTTTTTTTGAGAATTCTAAGATTTCGCCTAAACAAGTGCTACTTTGAGGCTTGCTATGATAAGTGATTCTAAAAACTCACTAATGGTCCACTTCTTCAAATTTAGGGTTATCTAGGGTGAGGCATTTGATTCCACAACCGCTAAAAAGTCTAGGTCAAGTTTCTATAGCCTGATTGGAAACTTCTCTGTTTTTGAGTTCGCTACGAAATTAGCGCCAGAATCCCCAATGTCACATCTAGAAACATATATTAACGGTTAGAACGAATGTAATTGATCCTACCATCATCTAACCTATTCATCCCTAACTTCCCTACGCACCTTTTGTGTCGCTCCCTTCTTGTTTCTAAGACGTAGGTCCAAGATAGAGATTTTCGATGGAATTCTAAGATTTCGCTTCAAACAAGTGCTACTTTGAGGCCTATGACAAGTGATTCTTAGAAAACCCTCTAATGGTCCACTTCTTCAAATTTAGGTTATCTAGGGTGAGGCATTTGATTCCACAACCGCAAAAAAAGTCTAGGGTCGATTCTATAGCCTGATTGGAAACTTTCTTTGTTTTGAGTTCGCTACTAAATTAGCGCCAAGAAATCAAAATGTCATATCGAGAAAACTTATATTAACTTTAGGGGAACGCAATGTAATTGATCCTACCATCATCTAACCTATCCACCCTAACTTCCGATACCTTTTGGTGTCGCTCCCTTCTTGTTTCTAAGACGTAGGTCGATTACGTATATTTTCGATGGAATTCTAAGATTTTGCTCTAAACAAGTGCTACTTTTGAGGCCTATGACAAGTGATTCTTAGAAAACTCTCTAATGGTCCACTTCTTCAAATTTAGGTTATCTAGGGTGAGGCATTTGATTCCACAACCGCGAAAAAAGTCTAGGCCGATTCTATAGCCGCATTAGAAACTTCTCTCGTGTTTTGAGTTCACAATAAATTAGGGTCAGCAGTCTACAATGTGTAACACCCCAAGTTTTGCCTCTTTTGAAAATAGAATAAAAATGATTTATTTATGTATTTTGTGCTCATAAAATATAGAAAATAATAATTTTTATGAAGTTAAAATTAAATACAAGGCTAGACACATGTTTGTGCATTCATGTCGGAGCATCATTATTTTTATATGGTTTGGTTTTTTAATGAAATTGAAACTCAATTCAAAATCTGTTGCAAATGCATTTGAAATTCGTTTTGAAATAAAAGAAAAAGTTATTCTTTTTATTCATTTTTCTCCCTTCCATTGGCCTCGCATGGTCATTTTCTTTTCTCTTGACCGCTGGATACCTTCCTTTCACTGGCCGATCGCCCGTGCTCCCGCCTTTCTAGTGTCTCCTTCTAGTTGTGTATATCTTCCGGTCATGACTTAATCTCCATGATGGTCGGACCCTACGAGGCGCTATCGCATTTTTCTCTGCTCCACCGTGAGCATCTTGGACTCTCGATCCCTTTGTCTCCTTAGGAAACACCCAAGAAGCATACCATGCTTGGTCCGCCCGCTCTTCTCCCTTGCACTTGGGCCGACCTGACCACTGTCCAATCCATCCACCGCCAGCTGCATGTCTCGCACAAGCCGGCCCTTTCATCCTCGCACGAGCTTAGCACCTATTTAAGCTAAGCGGTATACATGGAACCCGAAGTTTTTTCCTAACCCTAACTCAAAGCCACCGCCTCGCTGAGCATCGCTGTACCGTGGAGATGGAGCTGTCGCCATGGTTTCGCTGTTCGTCGGGCCGGTTTGGTTGTTGACGCCCACCGCCATCACGAGCAATTCATCGACCTCAAACTGCGGGATCGCTCTATTCTTGATCTTGGTGAGCTCTCTGACCTCCGGCCGCATCGCTGCCATCAAGAACTAGTGACGCCTCTTCGCATCAAGGTGATGAAACTTAGATGTTGTTCTTCATTCCATCTTGTTCCCGCCATGATCATAGATCGATGCCTAGTAGTCACTTTGTTTCTTTCTTCTTATCCGCAATAACAACGGCGGCGCCTCGCTTCAACATGGCATTCGCTGTTGCCGCCATCGATCATCGCACGCCCCTCGCTTGTTTCTACCCGACTTGAGCCTTTTGTGAGTTCTCCATCATCTCCTTGCCTCGCTATGAACTGCAGCAGAGCTACCGATGCTCCCAAGTCACGCCGAGCATGCATTTGCATCGCCTTGCTTGCTGATTGCTAGCTTGATGACGTGATATGTAGCTTGATAACATCGTACGACATCAATACGATTTGCTGCCGCTTTTCCTTCACAAGAACAATTCTGAAAAATACATGATAATGTATATATAAGTACATACATCATCAGCGAGCAAAAATAATAAACCAAGCAGCCCGCCTTGCCTTCATGATTTGATCTAGTTAGTTTGTTGACACCATCATCACGCCACATGCTACATGCAATTTTGATGCCGCTTTCCTTTATAAAATTAATTCTAGAAATACTACTTAGAATACATCTCCAATGTTTAGTCCTTTGATGTATACGCATTTATCTTTTATTCCATTAACAAATCAATTCCACTATATCCTTCATGTTTATCTCCGCAATGATCTCTTTTGTTGACGCTGCCTTTGTGTCTTTTCCTTTCCATCAAAAAATCAGTTTATATTTAATTTATTCTTGCGAAACTCGTGAAATTGCGTGTATATCCTCCGCTCTAGTCCCGCTTTTCGGTGATCTTTATGTCTGTGGATGATCAGAGGCGCGTAGAATAGTTTTATAAGCTTTTCAAACTGCTTTTCCACCGCTGGTGTAACGTTCTAATTGTAGTCTTGTTTGTTATGCATGATTGACTCTATATGGTTGTGTGTTGCTGATTGGAACCAAGTAGACTGAAGTTTTACGTGGTGTTCCGTAAGAAATTGTTGATCGAGAAGGTGTTTTTGGGAAAGCTTTGGACTTGAAGAAGGATATCTAAATAAGGCAAGTATAGTTTTGGGATATGCTAGCTTTAAACCATGATCTTATGACTTGCTTAATGATTATGCACTCAACGTTAATTATGAATTGTTGATAACATGGTTCATAGGGCGAAAGAGCTATGTTTTTGTTTATGATGCTCTTAGCTCTCCATAAGGATTTTATCCTTTGGCAAAAATCCGGGATTTACCGCATGCAGCTATGGGGGGCTACATGGCTCGCTTTAGTCGCTAAAGGGCTTTTGGTTATCTTTGTTGGTGGTTTGCCGTAATTGGGAGAAACGGGGTTGTAGCTCATATTACCAATATTTTTAGGTGAACCCTTGAAAGACTTTATATGGGTTTTCATTGTTTGGGAGTCTAGAACCCATGCAAAGAAAAGTCATAACCTCAGTAGTGAAAGTGTACACCTCTCAAGGTAGAGTTAAAACCGATATATCACCCGTGTTCGCGGTTATGAACGGCCTGAAAACCGAGGGAAGGATTTACTTTTTTATTGATGATGTTGTTTATGATATAACTGTTGGCTACACATGCTTATTAAATTGTTCATGATTTATCGTTTCATGCTATTCATTATTTATGTTATAATGATCATGGGTTTTTGGGTAGATATTGCCTAACTATATTTATGAGTTCGACATGAACTCACCCCTTGCTATTTCACCCCACCTCGTGAGAAAGTTAGGCTTGTGATCAACCAAATACTGCTCCTCGGGAGTCCACACCCGTAAGATCGAGTGTCTTTCCGTTGTCTCGCTAGCTGAGGTTATGTCTTTTATGTTATGTTCGCCATATTTAAGCATTGTGAATTGATACTACCATTCATTTGTAAACTATATGTGAGATTTGACTTCCGTGGCTCACATATAGCATCATCCGTTTTGTTCTAAAACCGGTGTTACAAATTGGTATCGCCTCCGGTGATCGTGAGGACGCAAGCCTAGTTAGAATTGGACACCTTTTACCTTCTTTCATCCTCGTTGATGCGTATATTGCAAGATCGGGTACCCGTGATCAGCATGCTCAATTGGAGTATAGATGCACTAAGTGGACGATCCTAAGTATAAGAGTTACCGAGCATAGAAGTTGGAAGATAGTCAACTAGAGCTAGTGTATACGTAAACATCATGAGGAAGCTCTTGATGAGATTGATGAGTGGAAAAGTCATGTTGGACTACCAAGGATCAATGAAGTGGAGGACGTGTCCCGCCATCCATACGCAAAAGGTGTTACCCCTCGATGTCACTACAATCACACCATGTTTAAGTAGGAATGTAAGCTCCCTTTATGCAACAAAACGTTAGTTGCAAAAGTTGAGTCATTGTTTGATTTGTGCATCTCTATTGCTTTGTTGAATTTTTATTATGCATATGTTTGTCTTGGATCTTTGTATTGAGTGAAATGATTTTGTGGGATTGCCTACAATTTCATTTAGTTTATAGGCTTAAGGTTTAGGGATTTAGTGTAATAAATAGTCGGGTTGGTTTTATTGTTTCGCCCTGTCCCGTCTTTTTCATAGTAATCTGTCTTCCTTGGTTTATACCTCTGCCCTTGGACCATCAAAAATCATGGAATAAATCTGACAAAAGTAGACTTCCATATCTTTATCTCGAGCGCAAGAATCACCTTCATAGCCTGTCTGGTTTGAGAGTTATGAAAATCACAAGGTGATGCAACTGTGGTGTCGTGAACTGACTAGTTTCGTTATGTACTATTTTCTACCAACTTAAGTGTCATAACCTAGCGTTCTTGTTTCTATCAATATATCTTTAAGTTGTGAGGTTAACAAATTGTGAATTTGTCTCTTGGATTACCCTCCGTTTATGATCATCTATCTTTGTTGATGTTACCATTGTTGATCACCGCATGGTAGGAACTAGAGGTGAGTATACGAAGTAGAGGTTGGTTAGTGCGGATTAGAAAGTGACAAAGCGTAACATGTTGAGGCTTAAGATGTTGCAGCTTTGTAATTGTCGGGGACAAGGAATTGTCGACGCTTTAATCTCAAAGGGTCATAAAGAACATCATCAGAAGAGTGTTCCAAAGATCTGCTAAAAAGAATGCATCTAAGGTTACTAAAAAGGTAACAAGTGTGCTAACAATTGGATGTTACTAGAATTGGATGGAGTTATTCTGAGTTGTTCAATTACCTACTTGGAATAAGATAGCAAATCATTTGGAGTAAGATTTTTAGAACAGAAAAGCAAGGCAACGCCATTACCGAGAAAATGGAAAATACTTGACGAGTGACAAAGATTCGCAGACGAGTATCTAAATCTCTTCGATCTTTATCTTCCGAATCTCGGACGAGATTCATCTTAAGGGGGTAGATTTGTAAATACCCCAAATTTTGCCTCTTTGAAAATAGAATAAAATGATTTATTTATGTATTTTGTGCTCATAAAATATAGGAAAATAATAATTTTATGAAGTTAAAATTCAATACAAGGCTAGACACATGTTTGTGCATTCATGCCGAGCATCATTATTTTTATATGGTTTAGTTTTTATCGAAATTGAAACTCAATTCAAAAAATCTTTTGCAAATGCATTTGAAATTGCTTTTAAATAAAAAAAAAGAAAAGATATTCTTTATTCATTTTTCTCCTTCCATTGGCCCGCATGGTCATTTTCTTTCTCGACCGCCGGATACCTTCCCTTTCACTCTAGGCCGATCGTTCAGGCCCCGCCTCCTTCTAGTGTCTCCCTTCTAGTTGTGTATATCTTCCTCCGGTCATGACTTAATCTCCATGATGGTCGGACCTCACGCAGGCGCTATCGCATGGCCGCTCCACCTCGTGAGCATCTTGGACTCTCGATCCCTTTGTCCTTGGAAACACCCGAGAAGCATACCATGCTTGGTCTGCCTGTTCCTTTCCCCTTTGCACTTGGGCCGACCTCGACTCAAGGTCCAATCCATCCACCAAAAAATAAGTAAGTTCGCACAAGCCACTCTTTCCTTTGTAATTCGCACGAGCTTAGCACCTATTTAAGCTAAGCGGTATACATGGAACCCGAGTTTTTCCCAACCCTAACTCAAAGCCACCGGCCTCGTTGAGCATCGCTGTACCGTGGAACCCCAGATGGAGCCGCGCCATGGTTTCGGCTGTTCGTCCGGCCGTTTGGTTGTTGACGCCGACCGCCATCACGCAATTCATTGACCTCAAACCGCGGATCGCCTATTCTTGATCTTGGTGAGCTCTCCTGACCTCTTCCGGCGCATCGCTGTCATCAAGAACTAGTGACGCCTTCGCATCAAGGTGATGAAACTTTAGATGTTGTTCTTCATTCCATCTTGTTCCCCTCGTCATGATCATAGATCGATGCCTAGTAGTCACTTTGTTTCTTTTTCTTCTTATCCGCAACAGAACGAAGTGGCGCCTCGCTCTAACATGGCATTCGTTGTTGCCGCCATCGATCATCAAGACGCCCCTGCTTGTTTCACCCGACTTGAGCCTCTTTGAGTTCTCCATCATCTCCTTGCCTCGCTATGAATCAGCAGAAAGGCCGATGCTCCCAAGTCACGCCGAGCATGCATTTGCATCGCGCCTTGCTTGCTAGATTGCTAGCTTGATGACGTGATATGTAGCTTGATAACATTGTGCCGACATCAATACGATTTGTTGCCGCTTTTCCTTCACAAGAACAATTTCAAAATACATGATAATGTATATATAAGTACATGCATCATCAAAAGCAAACTAATAAACCAAGCAGCCCGCCTTGCCTTCATGATTTGATCTAGTTAATTTGTTGACACCATCATCACGTCACATGCTACATGCAATTTTGATGCCGTTTTCCTTATAAAATTAATTCTAGAAATACTACTCAGAATACATCTCCAATGTTTAGTCCTTGATGTATACGCACGTATCTTTTTATTCCATTAACAAATCAATTCCACTATATCCTTCATGTTTTTATCTCGGCAATGATCTTTGTTGACGCTTGCCTTGTGTCTTTCCCTTTCCATCAAAAATCAGTTTATATTTAATTTATTCTTGCGTGTCTTCTCCGCTTCTAGTCCCGCTTTGATCTTTATGTCCTGTGTGATCGTGAGAGGCGTGTGGTAGAATAGTTTTTTATAAGCTTTTCAAACTGTTTTTCCACCGTTGGTGTACTGCTCTAATTGTAGTCTTGTTTGTTATGCATGATTGACTCTATATGGTTGTGTGTTGCTGATTGGAAATTAGACTGAGTTTTACGTGGGTGTTCCGAAGAAGTTGTTGATCGAGAAGGTGTTTTTGGGAAAGCTTTGACTTGAAGAAGGATATCTAAATAAGGCAAGTATAGTTTTGGGATATGCTAGCTTTTAAACCATGATCTTATGACTTGCTTAATGATTATGCACCGAACGCTAATTATGAATTGTTGATAACATGGTTCATAGGGCTTAAAGAGCTATGTTTTGTTTATGATACTCTTAGCTCTCCATATGACTTATCCTTTGGCAAAATCTGGATTTACCGTATGTACCTATGGGGCTATATGGCTCGCTTTAGTCGTTAAAGGGCTTTGGTTATCTTTTGTTGGTGGTTTGCCGAATTGGGAGAAACGGGGTTGTAGCTTTGTTGGCCACTAATATTTTTAGGTGAACCCTTTTGAAAGACTTTTATATGGGTTTGCATTGTTTGGGAGTCTAGAACCTATGCAAAGAAAAGTTATAACCCGTAATGAAAGTGTACACCTCTCAAGCCAGAAAGTTAAAAACCGATATATCACCCGCAGTTCGCGTTTATGAACGGCCCGAAAACCGAGGGGAAGGATTTACTTTTTATTGATGATGTTGTTTATGATATAAATCAAGTATACACATGCTTATTAAATTGTTCATGATTTATCGCTTTCATGCTATTCATTATTTATGTTATAATGATCATGGGTTTTTGGGTAGATATTGCCTAACTATATTTCCATATGAGTTCGACATGGACTCACCCTTGCTATTTCACCCCACCTCGTGGAGAAAGTTAGGCTTGTGATCAACCAAATGTACTGTTCCCCTCGTGGGAGTCCACACCGAAGATCGTGAGTGTCTTTTCGCTGTCTCGCTAGCCGAGGTTATGTCTTTTATGTTATGTTCGCTATATTTAAGCATTGTGAATTGATACTACTATTCATTTGTAAACTATATGTGAGATTTGACTTCTAGGCTCACATATAGCATCATCCGGTTTTTGTTCTTAAAACCGGTGTTACACAATGTCACATCTAGAAACATATATTTACGGTTGGGGAACGCAATGTAATTGATCCTACCATCATTCAACCTATCCACCCTAACTAAGCCGGCGAGGCGAGGGCGAAGGAGAAGTCCTCGGCAAAGGCCGAGGCAAGGAGCCAGAAGCCGGAGGCGGAGGTGAGGGGGCGGGCAAGAAGTCCTCGGCAAAGGCCGAGGCAAGGAGCCAAGAAGTCGGAGGCGACGGAAGGAGATGGAAGCAAGATCGCCATTGGCGAGGTACTAATGCCATATGAAGACCAATTTTAGTATACCAAAGAGTTTCAAGATACTACTAGTTTCAAATTTTAGTAGCTTAATGTACTGAGAAAACCTATTTTGCTTTTACAAGGCCAACCTGCTTGCATACTTCGAATGGTAGTTCGCCGCCGCCAGGCTTTTTTAAGCCGCTTTAGCATAGTTCAATTACATGCATGCTTTGTTTAAATTGAGAAAACCAATTTTGGCCAAATGCTTTTGGCATAGATCTATGAATATAATGGTAGTTCTCTGGCCACCCGCTTTGCATAGTTCACTTTGCATGCATGCATGCTTTATTTTGGCATGTCACTACAACAGGGCTTCTCAATGACCAAATATATGAACGATGCTTGTGGATTTGACGACCACATTACTTGTTTTTTTGTCGAACGAATCTCTCATCCGATCCCTCATATATATTCATGCAGAAGCTTTGAAGTTGTTTGGGTTGTTGAGGATCTCAAGAAAGGGAAGGCCGAGAATGAAGAGGAGAGGCTCATGATGCAAAGGCCGCTTTCAAGCGCCGTTGAGGCCGGTGTTGAGTACCGTATGGGTGGCATGTTTACGATGCCGACAACACACTAAATAATGTGATTGGTGTTATGTTGTCTTGACTTACTTTTGGTGATCATGTACTAGCTAGGTAGTATTAAAAACAATGTGATAATGCAAACTCGATGACCGGTTGTTCGCTTGAGAAAATATATGATGACTAGAAGCTTGTACGCATAACTTGTTAACACAAAACATATGCCTCGCATATGTAGCCAAAATAATAAAAACCGGTTGCACAATGCGCATTTTTGAGAAGGAAAATGTATTTATCTCAACGCATTACACCGCCCATTTACAAACAGATCCACAAGAAAGAAAAATTACACGTAAGTAGAAAAACTCCCGCTCATCTTCCTCGTAGCCTTTAGAGATCCGCTCGTTACCGCCAACGGCCGCTTCCAATCGCCGTTGCGGGCACCGTGAGCCAAACTCCTCTAAGCAAGGTGGAGGGGCCGTAGAGGAGGGCTTTACTCTAGGCGACACTACCCTCCCAAAGACGGGCCAACTCGTACCCACGACGATCCACCAAAACCACATCCGAATCCTCAAAAACGGATGCACCATTGCATCAATCCGCCATTTAAACTTCCACAACGACAATGGATTGTTCACAAGTTCCAACGACGCAACTCAACCGACGCAACCATTCAAGGATCGGGCAAATCGCCGCTCGAGACCCCATCTACTTACGGCGCGCACCCGCTTCCTCCTCGCAAAAAAAAACACGTAGAAAATGGAGTCATCCGCATCAACCGGGCAGCCGCCATGCCCAGAGAGATCGCGCGACTTAAGCCGAGATGTGGTCGCCGCGGCGATACCCGTGACATCGACATGACACTCACGTGCGATGCCACGCCAGTGAGGACTTCATCAACGTAAACTGGTGGTAACCGTGTCCAAAGTCCAAACAAGGTAGGTATGCTCGGGCCTCGACTGAGTGGAGGATTCTTCCTCCCAACGAGTTTGGCAAAAGGGAGCACTGTGATCGCGTTGTTGCTACCGTTTGGCCATCGATGCCTTGTATATCATGCACCAGTCAGGGGCTGGTTACCCTGTGTTTTGAACCACTTTCTTCAAGATGAGGGCCATGTTTCACCGGCGGCTACGTGCAAGGACGTGAACGCCTTGAAGTTGGATCAGCAGGTTCAAGGCCTCCAATCCACGCGACTTACAACATATTGTGCCCGCTTCTGATGTCAACGAAAGTACAACAATCTGCGTAACTGTAGTGTCTCCCTCCCCGATACTCTAGCCGGTGGTTCTGGCTGCATTCCTCGTCCGAAGAAGAAGAAGAAGAAGAAGAAGAAGAAGAAGAAGAAGAAGAAGAAGAAGGGCGAATTTCATCAATCACCACCGATGGGGGATTTTCGGGGTCAGAATCGATTAACTACACAAGCATAGATGCCTTCCTCCCTTGAGATTGCTAATCGTTCGGATCAAGCATGGTTATGACTTCCTTATGAATGCTAATGTACCATAAATCGTAATAATGTGGTGCTGTGAAAGAACATTTGGCTTTTGGTAATGTATTATGTAGATTTTGTTGTCTTCATGCCTATCCAATGTCTTCAGTAGGTGAGATACTCTAGTTACCGGCACATACCACTACCAATCGCCTATACTCATACAAACGCCGATCGACGGGCATACATTCCAATCGCCAGAACAACCGTATATGTACAAACACCTCGCTAAGTTATAAATCGCCTCGACAAACGGCGATCAGAATGGACGATATAGTTGGCTGCGCTGTACCTACCAAGCGCCTCAGATATTGACACGCCGCCTGCAATATTTCCGGTCGGTACGCACACTCCATCGACCGCACGCCTCTACATTATCACGCAATTCAGAAAATAGTTCGTGTATCACGCACACCGGTGATACAAATCATCTCTAACAAGACACGCTGACCGTGATCGCATGTGCGAAGTTATGGCATTAATACGCACCGCCACGGCTCGCTTTACCTACCAATGTCCGCATAGTTTCAAGCAAAGATAGATGGTCCGCCGACTAAACACGCTCAGAATGGCCACGCCGGTAACGGTTCGATATGCGCAGACGCCTTTCCGTAAAACTCGCCCGACCCTAAAACGCGCGACTTTTATATACGCGGACCGCTACGCATCTTCGCATATTCCAAGCGCTCGAAGACACGCTGCGGTCCGTATTACCGCGAATCTGGTACAGCGGTGGCACCAAAAAGTGTTTGTATACAAACACGCTGTCAATTCGGGTCAGATCCACCGCACGGTCGCGGTTCCTCGAGAATGCGCTTTTCCGGATCAAACGCGGTCTAAGGTACGTGAATGTTACGGCATTAATTTGGTTCGAAAGACGTCATACAACCGCTCGCCTCGGACCGAGAACGAAAAACGCCGCCTAAACGAAAATGAACACACGTCGCAAATACGCCCGTAATTACCCTTATTTCGCACGCATTTTGTCCGCTCGGGACCGCCGTCACCTACACGATCGACGCCGCCAGGCCGCTGCTGTCAGCAGTATCACAACACGTACGCACGCTATAGTGTTTATATCTCCGGGCGACCGGGCGATTATGAGCCTTTTTACAGTGTCGCACTCGAGTAAAGCTAGCTAATCCGGCTTGTCGCTGTGTGAGGCACAAGAGGCACTTTTGTGTCAACACACTTTTTGGCACGCCTGGGACAACTCAAGATCAAGACAAGATGCTTGAGAACCTCGACAAAAGTGTACTATCACGCCCCAACCGGGTGACTAGCCAATGGCATGGAGATCGCAGTTGAGAGATTTGTGCGAAGTCTTCGCAAAAAAAGTGCATGTCATGCTTCTCCAAGAACAAGAGGGGCGCGCCTTTCCGTAAGATAGAACTTCCAAAGATTATGATGCCCGTGACAATGAAGCTGCACCAAATGTAAGAAGAGGCAGAAAAGGAAATCGATGGACTCTCCGGCAGAGGAAACCGCCAATGGAGGAACTTGTCTCGCTTGCCATGGGGACAACAATGACTAATCACAACTCAACGTTCCAAATACCTTCCGCTATGTCATGAGGGGAGTTGCTCTAGACCTGAGTTTGACAAGCACTTTGAAGAGCAAAGACGGAGAGCTCGTGGCCTACATACTTTCACGTGCAAAGCCGCCACCAAAGAAAAGAACTACATTTGAAGAAGCCGGAGGAGAGAATAAGACACCTGAGATGTCAAAGGAGTCCAAGCCAAGACACCTCGCTACATATGGAGAGTTAGCATTCGTACACTGCGTAATCCTCCTCGCATACAACACTTATTCCATTGCTCCAATGGCCGCTGGGTTGCAAAAAAATCCCTTTGGCCTTGGTTAGCGTAGTTCTCGACATCCACCATCAATGCTATGCCAAATCTCGGGTATAGACCTACTGGATAGTCGACACGCTTTTATGGACCTCGAATTCAAATGTGGATATGCTCTTAGCGAGGATGGCCGATATGATGCGTAATCACTTGGGATAAAGCCCAAGAATCGGCCCCTATATGTATCACCACCATATCCCGACGGTACAAATGTAGTGGCACTTCCTTTCAAGACCGGCTTCCAACCGACCACCAAGTTCATCGGACAGACGACACTTCTACTACAATGAGCATATCGGGCACGGTACTTGATCCAGCTAGAGAGCTTGCCAATGATGAAGCATGGAGGATTCGCTACTTCCCAACATCCCTCATAGGGCCGACCTTCTCCCCGGGTTACCACGCTAGTCGGCCCATTCTATTGGAACCCGGGCTGAACCGAGAATAAGTTCCATTCATATTTCTTCAAAGGTTCCAATGAGAAGGAGCTTGTTGACCCGATGGGGTTGACACAGTAGATATAATGAGAATCCTCAAGAGTTTTGCGCAGGTTCGAGAAACTAAAAATTCCTCTGCTATTCTAAACTTGCCGCACTATCAATTGCCTGGCCGGGTATACATGGTATGCATCCACTATCGAGAAGCTGGTCGGAGGAGTTTGAAGACCTTGGGCAGCTTTCAAGACGCTTGTCGCCATGGCCAATCTGTTCCAAGAGCATCAAGAAGGACACCTGTTACCGAAAGGGAGGCAACAACGTAGCTTATGAAGCATATCGGCACTTTCTCGAGGGAGCGTAAGACGAGGATGATGGCTAGGAAGATATAGCTACCGGGCCGAGTTTGCTCGGGGTAAGGAACCCGCTCAAAGTTAGTCGCCGCTAGAGGAAGACACTCAAGGGGGCATACGACTTGATGTCTCCAACCGACAAGCCGCTCGAGTTCTTGGTCAAGGAAGGACGCATTGCCGCCGAGAATCATTCTATGCGCGCGCCCGACCGGGTAAAGACTGAAGTACCGTGGGCCTACATGACATGAGCTCATAACATCAATGACCGCCGATTATTCGACAAAGATCCAAAGGGCTATACAACAGGTCTCTTGAAGTTCACTAATAACATGAAGGTGGATAACGAGCCCTTCCCAGCAGGTATGGTTGCTTTTGATACACACATGGTATCCGCAAGTGATCCCAAAGGCAAAGGACCGATGAAAGTGCCGACTTCGTAAAAGGGCAAGGCAAAAGTGGATCGCTGACCCTAGTCGGCAGGTCACTAGTGTTGAACTCAAAGAGCGTAGTGTTCGGTTCTTGAATAGCCGAACGGAGAAAGGAGAAACCTCCAAACCAAGGGGTAACATCTCGTATTCGCTGAACAAATGGCAAAGACAAAGAAGAGAAACAAGATCATAGAGATCGCCAGCCTTTGTCAAGAGCAAAGCAGAGGTATGAAGAAGAGATGTATCACCTAGAACAGGAGGAGTACATGAGAGAACGAGAGGAGTCTCATTGGGACTGTCCTTTCTTCAGACATTGCTGGAATGAAGGCTTGAAGTTGCCTGCCAAACAACCGCCCGAATGCAAAGTGAACAATACCATGGATACGACAGCACGAAGTCAACCGCCATCCCATCCAAGAAAGACTGAGGCATGCTTCCCGAGGATGATCGGGTGCTTAAAAATAGAAGCAAACAGGTCTCATACCAGCAAAAGAGTTGCTAACTAAGCATGGGCTGATGTTGAAGATTCTGAAGACGATCTGGGCTCTCCTCAGGAGTACGTATGGCAGAAGGGGCAATGGTGCCTCCGTGTCCGAGGAAGAGCCGAAGAGAAGGGTTCAACATCTCAGAACAGGAGCTCAAAGAAGCAAAGAGAGTTTTGGACGCAAGCAAGTGTGGCGCCCAAAAAAGAAAACTCAAGAAACCGACCATTCGGTAGAAGAGTGTTCGACAAGCGGCATTCGGCAGACGCTGGCATGGTCTTCTACATCCCAATAGAGTTTGCAATCCTACCGAACAAAGCATCGTGGATCCGTAAGAGGAAGATGCTTTATTCAAATAATGATGTTTTCTCCAATCTAGACAAGAGAGAAATGATAGACCTCCCGACGCTTAGCAATGTCAAGACAAGCTCAGTATTTGACAAGCCCAGAAGCACAAACCACTTGAAACCTCTCTACCTAAAGGGATTTGTCAATGGAAAGCCCTTGACCCACATGTTCGCTGGATGGAGGAGCCGCTATCAATATTATGCCTTATACAACTTTCGTGAAGCTGGGATGACCAAGGAGGATTTGCTAAAAATAGACATTGTGCTCAGAGATTTTGTCGGCAATCCTTCAGATACCTACGGAGTCACCATGTTGAGATCATGATCGCCTCGAAGACTTTGATCACTACCTTTTTGTGGTCGACAAGAAGGGAACCTACATCTTGCTCCTTGAAGGGATTGATCCATGCTAATTGTTGTGTTCCATCTACCATGCATCAAATCTTAATTCAGTAGGGATGGTGATGATGTTGAGATAATTCAAGTCGATGACTCGCTGAGTGTCATCAAGCGAACCATCATTCCGAGAATATGATGGCGTAGAATGTTTCTCGTGAAGAGAGTGGAATGAAGGTCCCGCTGCTGCTCATTAATAGATCAACAAATGATCCATCCAAGAAGTCGGCTTTTATAATAGTTTTTAATGGGAAACCCAATTGATGGTAAATAAAGGAAGCTTGACATGGCTTTAAGTCGGCCGATAAGTTAGAAGAAATAGACATTGGTAGTGGCGATAAGCCAAGGCCGACATATATCGTTGCCCAACTAGATCCGTAGTTCAGAAAGAATTGATAGATCTCCTCAAAGAATTCAAAGATTGCTTTGCTTGGGATTATTCAGAGATGCCCTGATCATCATTCAATCGTTGAGCATCGATTATCAATCAAACAAGGTTATCGCCCTTATAAACAAATTTCCTCGAAAATTTATGAAGAGAAGGTATTGGCCGACGCGGAAGAAAGAAATTGAAAGACTATTGGAAGCGCACTTCATTCGGCCATGCAAGATATGCAGAAAGTGGATTTCCAAAGATTGTTCCCGCTTACAAGAAGAACGAAAAGATGAGGGTTTGCATAGATTTTAGAGATCTTAACAAAGCCACTCCTATGGATGGACATCCCATGCCGCTTGCCGATTTGCTAGTAGATGTCGCCGACATGAGATTATCAAATTTCCTTCATGGATGGGAACGGGTTATAACCAAATTTTCATGTCCGCTGGAGGATATTTCAAAAAACGCCAGTGTCCCTGGCCATATTGGATTATTCGAGTGGATTGTTATGACATTTGGATTGAAGAATGCCGGGTGCAACTTATCGTAGGGCTATGAACTATATATTCCATGAGTTGATCGGCAAAATAGTGGAGGTATACATTGATGACGGGTTGTCAAATCAAAGGATTACAAGAAACATCCGGTCGACTTAAGGAAGACTTTTGGAGTGCACGAGAAACATGGTTTAAAGATGAATCCAAACAAATGTGCCTTTGGAGTCTCAAATGGGGTGAGTTCTTGGGATTTTAGTTCACAAAGGTGGGATTGAAGTTGGAAAGAAAAAGCATGGAAGCTATAGAAAATATTGCTCCTCCCACCGATCTCATGGAACCGCAGCCATTGCTTGGCAAGATTAACTTCGTAAGGAGATTCATCTCTAATTTATCGAAAGAGTTTTGTCATTTTCTCACTTTTGAAGCTCAAAACCCGTAAGTTTCTATGGGGTGACGCATGAAAAGGCTTTAGATGAGATAAAGGAATACATGAAGGCACCTCCCGTGCCGGTCCCTCCAAAACTTGACAAGCCTTTCAAGCTGCACGTGGCGGCGATGATCCGACAATAGGGTCGGGCCCTATGCAAGAAGAAGATGGAAAAGAACGAGTAGTAGCCTATCTTAGCCGAAAAGTCATTGATCCCTAAACACGGTATTCGCTATAGAGAAATTATGCTTATGTGTTTATTTCTCATGACTAAGTTTCGCACTATCCGTTGAATGCCGAATGTGTAATAGTATCTAAGTTTGATGTGATTAAAACACATGTTATCAATGCCAATTTTGAATGGAAGGATCGGTAAGTGGGTGTTAGAATTATTTGAATTTGATTTGAGGTATGAATCAGCAAAAGCTGTTAAAGGTCAAATTATTGCTGATTTTGTTACTCAACATCGATCCTTCGCTAGCATAATTAACATTACACCTTGGGCTTTATTCTTTGATGGATCGTTGTGAAAACGTGAGGAGGTGTGTTTTGTTGATTTCTACCACAAGGCATCTTTTGAGTTTGCTATTCCTATTAATGCTACCGTTATAACAATCAGGCAGAGTACGAAGCATTACTCGAGGATTCCAACTTTATAGAAGTAGAAGCCGCTGCAATTGAGATCTTTGGAGATTCTAAATTGGTGATCAAGCAACCTACCATTCAATACGAGTGTAAGAATGACATCCTAAGGAATTATTATGAGGAATGTCGAGATTACCGAGAACTTTCAAGGTGGTGACTTTACATCACATCCCAAGGGAGCACAATGGAGAAGCTAACAGGTTAGCTCAAAGTGCCTCGATACAAAGAAAATAAAGTTCTCGCTGGGTATGTGTACGCATTCGGCAAAGATCAAGTTGATCAAGGTGATATTGATTGGAGAACTGAGATTGCCAATACCCTCGAAATCCATCAAAGAAGGTTTCACGGAAACTCAGTACAAAGCTATTAAGTTTGTGCTCCTTTATGATCAATTATATTACAAACCGTAGATGGAGTATTACTTAAGTGCTTGAGTCTAGAAGAGGCTAAAAAAGATGATGTATAAGGTACATGAAGGGTTATGCGGTGCACATCACCCTACCGAATGAAGTGGATTATTAGGAGGATAGGGTATTTTTTGGCCAACCATGCCGGAAGATTGGTTTGAATATTATAAAGGATGTCAAGATTGTCAAAGATTTGGTAACATTCGAGAGCTCCAAAGATCAAGATCGAACCCCATAGTCAAACCTTTGGCCATTTAGAGGATGGGGTATAGATTTAATTGGTCGATTCATCCTCCATCAAGAAAAGGGCATAAGTTTGTACTTTTGGCCACCGATTATTTTACCAAGTGGGTTGAAGTTATCCCATTGAAGAAGGTCACATCAGAGAACATGGTTGAATTTTTTTAAAGAGCGATAATTTACAAAAAGTTTGGAATTCCTCGAAAACCATTACAACCCATCAAGGGAGTCGGCTTTATTTTTGCTGAATTCCGTGGACTTTGCTTCGAGGAGATGGGAATCAAGTTATATAATTCATCTCCTTACTATGCACAAGCCAATGGCCAAGCCGAGGTTTCTAATAAGATTATGATCAAGATCATTCGTAAGAAAATTGAAGAAAAGCCTAAGAGATGGCATTTGGTTCTAATGAGGCATTATGGGCCTACCGAATGGCATGTCATGGATCTACTCAAATGTCCCCTTTAGAGTTAGTATATGGACATCGCGGCAAGATACTATGGGAGATGCAACTGGGTCTAGACGTGTCACATTGCAAAAGATTTAGCAAAAAGAGGATTATAAAAATCTTATGATAGATGGATTAGAAGACTCGCATCGATTCGCCTAAAAGCTTTGGAAAATATTGAGAAAAACAAAATACGTGTTGCCAAGTATTATAACAAGAAGGTCAGAATTAAGGAGTTTGCTCAAGGAAATTTAGTTTGAAAGCAATACTACCACTTGGAACCAAGGATAGAGTGTTCGCAAATGGTCCCCTAATTGGGAAGGTCCTTCCCCGGTATTAAGGTGTGTACCAGGAATGCGATGTCTTAATATCTTTACAAGGCTTAAGAATTCAGGTCAGGCTAATGGAAGGTTTTTAAAGAAATACTATCCTAGCATTGAAGTTGGGGCCCGAGAAGTAAATGTGTTTTTTTCAAGATAGCCGATGTATAAGAACATCGCTTTTTAGCTTAAAAAATATTCCAAAAAGGGTTGGAGAATAGTTAGCATACAAATGGTATGTTGCCTTTAGCGCAAAAAATATTCCAAAGATGAAAAAATAGTCGAATCGAATGTGTTGTCTTTAGTACGTAAATCGCTGTATATTCTGGATATTTATCGGCTAAGTTAGTTTTGTTATTTCTCCTCGGATTTGCCATGGGTTTGTGTTGATAAGATTATTCGGCAAGATTGATTCTAAGATCGATTAATCGGACAAGTATTCGCGAAAGAAGATTTATAAAGGCGGCAACGGTAAAAAGATAGGCAAACTTAATTTTTATTGATAAAAGGCGAGCCACCATACAAAGATTACATTCTCCTAATCTACGATGTTGTCATAGACAAAATCTTTAGGCGCCCGTAGCAACCCGGATCTTCCCGAGCACGATGGGGCCTCGTGGGTCAGTCCTCTTCGAAAGTTTTTTCGCCCGCGAAGTCGCGCCGATCAAACGACCGAACCTCCTCGCTGCATCTAAAAAAAGAAGAAAGATCGGATAAATTGACTACTACAGAGGATAAACATCATAAGGAGAGAATTGCCAACGAGGACTTACGGTTGTCGCTTTCCACTAAGAAGTCTTGGGCCCTTTGAACCGGGTCCAGATCCTCTCCCCGTCCCTCCGATCTTGAGGGTTTCTGCGCGCCTCCCGCCCACCTTGAGCGCCTGCCGCCTCGAAATGACGGCGCATTCGGGCGCTTTCCAGAAGAAAGACCGACATTTGGGGGTTTTTCAAAAATAAAATCAGATTCGTGCAGAGGAAAAATCAAGAACAAAATCAAAGGCGTAGTTAAATGAACTTACTCCAATGCCGGCTTTCTTCGAGGGGTGGGATTAGCCGACCTCGCCGAGCGCTTGTTGCTTGAACCCGCCATTTGATCCCGAGCTTGAGGGAAAGAGAGAGGAACCGAAGATATGAAAGATCTAGATGGCTACTACCAAAGAAGGGTACGCCTGTATTTATACACCTAAGGGAGGCCAAAGGACGCAACCGGGCGACTATAGAAAATTGAGGGAAAATCACCCCGGTGCCTACCTTGAAATATCTTGGGGAACGGAAGTTTAATGGTTGCCGATTCACATAGGTGGAAATTTCGGTGCAAGTCCCGAAAACTAATTAGGATGCCGAATGGTACAAAGGGAAGTCTCCGAACGGTCATCTAGTGGACCTTGATTGATCCCTACCATCAAGAGGTTTGGTTCCGAGAAAACAGAGGAAGTTGATGGATTATGGTCAATTTTGGAGCAAAAGTATTTTTACCCCAAAATTGAGGGGGGCATGTGTTAACACTAAAATTTGGTAAGAGTCGATAATGTCAAAATGTTGATGAAGGCCAAGATAAGATGCTAATAAAAGAACAATCGGAGAAGACCATTCGGCAGAGCTTTATATGGAACCAAGTAGTCGGGCAAAGACTATAGCAAATGCGAAGGAAGCTCTTTCATTCGGTTAAGATATGTATCTAAGGAGAGTTCAAGTGCAGTGGCTACGCGAGATGATTCAAGCGAGCTTAAGGACTTCAAGGCAAACTATTTAGGGAAGAGCCCGTGTCACGCATAACCTCAAGACTAAAAGACTTGGAGGACAATGTATCTTAGCTAGATCTTTTTCCGTTTTTGTAATCGTAGTCGGTTAGACTCGTGGTCAAGTCCAGGTATAAATATAATACCCATGGCAATCGTAGAATAAAACAACTCAATCAATATAACAAACCCGCTCCGCCTCCACCCCCCTTCGAGTCCAAGTCGCGGTTGTCGATCTATCATGAGGGAAGAAGATCGATCCGTCGACCTCCGTATGTATGGCAACCTTACATTATGTTCTAGTATCATGCGGCGATATAGATCGTGATGTAAGTAGTCTTGTTACCATGCTTAGTATCATGCGCGACGGATTTAGGTTATGGAACGAGGGTTCTTTGTTAGATCATGAGTCATGCGGGCAAAGAAAAGGTCTAGCTTGGAGCTAGTTATCGGCTTCATTAGATTTGGCAAATCTAGTGAATTCATTGAGTTACCATGTGGTGCATGCTTTCATTTATTATTTTTATTACGATTGCACACACTTTTTGCCCAATTTAGATTGATATGGCTCTGCTTTATCTTTTGTTAGATCTAGATGTCATCAATGCTTTCAACTTTTATCTTAGTTTGTCATTAGATCTATTCGCTTATCATAGCCGAGCTTAGATCAATCTAAGTTGTTACATGTTGTGGGTTCGCATTAACGCTTAGTCATGAGTCGTATACAGTGCTAAGGTTTTGGCGTGTAAGTTCCTTCTTCATGGACCCCGATTCGCAAGCTTGCCTAAAACGATTATGCATCTACGTAGCTTGCATGTGTAAGTTTACCTATTGTTAGAGTCTAGTCCGCAAGTCAGTATCATCATGGGATTAGCTTGTTGCAAAGGTATCATGCGTGGATTGTCAAGTAGGACGAAAAAAGGTTTAGGATGGTTAGTCGCGGGCGGCAGACTAATAAGAATAGATCCCCTGTTTTACTTTAGATTAAGCTTACATGTACACTTTTTAATGCTTATGCATATACGCTTTCATCGAGTAATGAGTATTTGTAGATCTATTTAGATGTATGCGTTTTTAGCTTGTCATGGTTAGATTGTATCATGCGGTGAATTGATCTAGTCGTAAAGTGGTTTAAATCAGAGAAAGTCGTATCATGCGTGGATTAGCTTGCGCGGTTTAAGCCAGATCTGCTTAGGAAAACTAGACGGCGGGTAGATGTTGACATCCCTAA
>JADLZK010002043.1:0-61138 GCA_015847255.1 Hyparrhenia diplandra | reverse complement strand
AGAGCTGCTGCTCCGTCTGATCCCTCCTTCCACAAGAAGAAAGACAAACCCTAGCCCCCTAGCTCGCGCGCGGCTCTCGCCGGATGGACCCTCAGCAGCCGGAACCCGTCAGCTACCTGTGCGGAGGTGATCTCTCGCTCTCCCTCATTACCTCCCTCTCGATCTCTATCTGTTGCCGCGGTTCCCGACCGACCGGGACGATTTTTTAAAATTATTTTTGAGCTTATAGCAAACAGCAAACATGAGGGAAACCAGTTGGTTTCCTTTGTTTCTCACCTGGAAAATATTATTTTACCGTCCTTTCTCTGAGATTACATGTAGATGTTGTACAAGAGGACTGAAAGTGGTCCTTGAATTTGAATCATTAGACATGTATGGGCAGCTTGTTGAACAAAAGGGGGTTTTCAGTCCGGGAAATTAGAAAAAGGTTTGGTGGCTGAAATACGGGTCAGATCACAAATTACAATTTTAGCAACTCCCTGACTCGTGGGGATGTTTGGTTTCATTTCCAGTAGTTTCCTTGCAGCCCCGCGAATAATCAAGCTTCATGCACTGAATTCCTTGTCCATGTTTCAGATTGTGGAGCTGAGAACACGCTCAAGCCGGGAGATGTGATCCAGTGCCGGGAGTGTGGCTACCGCATCCTCTACAAGAAGCGGACCCGCCGAAGTATGGCCACCTTAATTACCCCTTCTTTCTTCAATTCCTATGTGACTTGTCTCGAAAGTGATTGCTTGTTGTGTTTAACCGCTGACTTGTTAGATTCTTTTCTACTTTCTGATTGGTATATGTATATAATGGGATACATCCTATACAGCTTCTGTGCTGTACTGCTGTTGTTACGTTTTCCTTGGTATAGTTTGAACTTGTACCATGTGCTGTTAGAAATAGTATACAGCCTCTTAGCCTGTTATAAGAAGGTGTGGGTGTTATGTTATTGGTTGCTTTGATGACAAATATAATTCCATCTAGTTTTTCCCTAAGTAAAATTTTTAAGATTTTGGCTAGCAATATATATGTATTGTCTTAAATGACAGGAATTATACTATATTGTGGAGTACTTTTTACAATGAATATATTAATACCAATCTTTGTACCTTCAATCTATCTAAAATTTTAGACATTGATGGCCAAAATTAAAGAAAAGTTTGATTTAGGACAAACCTAGATGGACTTATATTTGTGATTGGAGGAAGTATACCTTTGCAGAGCACTCTCAAGTAGCTCAAGCACAGTGTCGATTTGTCTTGTGGCTACCCTTCCTAACTGAGGCCAGAATTCTTCCCCCTTTGTATCTCTATGTGCTGTGCAATGTAGATATTGCATGGAATGGATTACTTTAGAAAATTAGTTAAAAAATGGTCAGAAAATGCCTGTCTGTATAATTTATCATTAGTTTCTAACCAAGACCCAGTTTGTTAGCCCACTATAGGTTAATGTTTCTTTTTAAAAAAATTAACTTATAGAAAAATGAGTAGCTGGCTTTGCTGAAATTATGTGTAAAAAGAACTGTTTCATGTGTCCTTTTTATACTACTGTTGAGAGTGTTGCTGTATGGACTCTGTATTTGTTGTCTCAACTAAAACCTAACAATGAGAACTCTTAACATATTGCACTTGATTAAATTCTCTGGGGAAACATGTTACCAAGGATGTATGTAATTTGCAAGTTAAACTATCTTTATCTGTTTATCATTCCAATTTCTTTAATTATTTAATCTTGAAGTGGATGTATTCCTATGCCTGTACTGTTTAGAGCACTATGTTGCTTAATGACTATGGCATTGTCCTCCTAGAGAAAACTTATGCACTCCTTCCCCCAGATGTATTTGAGCTAGTGGTTGGAAGGCAGTCTCTACTTCTCCACTCTCTTGATGTTGTTACGCTTATTGAATTTACTACCTGGTAGTTTGTTATCATAGCCTTTTTAAATATATGGCTACATTGTTTTGTTCATTAGCTGTCAATTATGGTGCTCCGACATCTAAGAATGCATTCTTTTACAAAGCAGTTAGGTTTATTCATGAATATTTTTTTTGCTCAGTGAGATTCCTTAAATACAGCCCCTGTACATATGTTTATTGTCATTGATTTTGCTTCAGTTCTACCTGCATATATGCATTGAAATTATTATTAATACAAGATTGAGAAGATTGAGGTAGATAATATGTTTAGGGTGAATACCCCTTAACAAATATGGAAAAATTTGGACATTCATGATTGACCTGCCCAGTTTTCTTCTCTAAAAATGGTCATAATCCGGAGCACTTGTTTTCCTCCACATAAAAGTTTGCCCACTGCACATTGTGTTGAAGTGGATTATGCTGTGATGTAAGGGGTTGTGCTGTCTTTAAAAGGAGAAAGGGATGGGGCAGGTAGGGCATGTTTAGTTGGGAGGTGAGTGTAGGCATCACAGGGGAACTTGAAGTTGACATGACTGTGTGGTTGAGGACCAGAAAAGTTAGGGTTGCTTCCACATGACTTTGTTGGGGGTACTAGTTTTTATCGATGGTGTTTAATTTGCAAAAAAGTATCTTGATCCTCTGTGTTTTTGTTACAGAAAATGTATTGTTTGTTGTGAGCTTACTACATTTTAGCCTATCAAATTGGTTTCTTTTGTGTATGTCATTGTCCCTGTCATTATGAAAGGCCTGGTATCAGGCATATACATGTCTTTTGAAAAAATGAAGACATATTTTTCCTTGATAACACTGAAACCATCTCACACTGAAAACAGTAGCTAAACCAATTTGGTAGTAAGCTGGCACGATGTACTCTAATCAACAAAGCATTTATGCAAGGTCCATTGTGCTACTAGATACAATTTTTTTCCCCCCAGGTCCTGTTTAAACTGAACAAACCACCCATTTTGTTAGATATTGTAATCACTTCGGAGTTCCCACTGAAAATGGTGGGTATGCTAAAATTAGAGAATAAGCTCCAGTAGTTGCTCTAACTTACAAAGCGTGATTGTTCCATGATACTACTGGATGCTATAGATTTTGCATCTTTTGCAGTTTAAAGTGTTTTTTGTCCTGATCCATTATACTTGCCTGATCAATACCACTCTTCTCTTCTGTTTTGGCAGTTGTTCAGTATGAGGCACGCTGAGCTGAATGAAGACAAGAGAACAACATGCTTTGCTGTAAGATGTAAAATGTTAGGTTGTGTCTCTAGCAGTGTAACAAGTCTTGTCTCTCTGTGAGAATGATTCCTGCGAATTACAATTGCAATTACAATGTGTGTAACCGTGCACCGAACTTGGTATGAAAGTGTTGAAAACGTTGGAACTGTCGGTAGATTTCAGAGACTCGTGTTGAAGTTACATTGATTGGTAGTACGTTATGACGTGTGGGAGGTCTGAAATTCTGCGCTCGCACCGTTAATCTGCTGGCTTTGCCATACAGCAGTTACGACACTTGTTTAGAGATACCCGGCGATAACACGAACCGTATGAGCACATCGCAAGTTCATCTTGAGCCAATAGTTAAGTGTAGAATGTGGTAGTAGTCTCTGAAACTTCCATGAAGGTCCCTTGCTAGCTTTGACAGTGGAATCCAATACAAGCACCCAATTGATCGTTAACTTCGGGGACACGGAACACGACGGTTTCTTTAACTTTTTTTTTTTTTAAAAATATATATATACAATATATAAATAGAAAAAAATGTAGTAGGTTTGGTTGATTTGCTTGGTGGGACACGCAAAGCCTTGGAGCGCCAAGCGTCGGAGGCTTATCCCAGTCCCAATCCAATCCCCCCCACGCAAGTCTCTTTCTTCCCGTGGAAGTGGGGCAAAGCGGCGTACGTTAGCGCTTGCGTGCGCGTAGCATTTAACCAAAGCAGCAACTGCCCCCAATCCCCACTCCTCCCCACCACCCACCATTTCTTCCTTCGCCTCCCCTCCGCCCCCGCCGGCAATCCCACATCCGCATCCAATCAGCCGCCGCTCCAGCCATCCATCGATCCGGTGAGCACCCGCCGCCTTCCATCGATTCGCCTCCGTTTGATTGGATTGGATTGATTGGATTGCCCTTCCGCGCCTTCTTCCTCGTCGTCTTCCTGACCCGACTCGATTTTTGCTCTGTTCCGTTTCATTTCAGGTCGCTGCTGCTCTCTGTTCCGCTTCCGCGTGGGATCGATCCATCGAGGAGGAGACCAAGAGGAGGAGCGATGGCGAGGAGCTCGTTTAAGCTGGAGCACCCCCTCGGTACGTCCTCCTGGCGGGCTGGTTCCGATCCCTTCCCCTCCTCTCCTCACCCGGGGTTCACGGTTCACCTGCTGTTGCTGTTGTTGCTAGTGCTAGGGTTTCGGTTGTTTCGCTGGTAACTGGTACTAGACGCTGCCGCGCGCGGACGGACCCATCCGTCAATCGATTCGTTCAGTTGTGTACTACGTACGTATATAGGTTAATCGAAGAAATTTTGTTGGGGGCTGTTCATCTGTGCTATACCTTGTCACGGTTTCGCGATCCTGAGGTGGTGGTTAGATAGATGAGTTTTTTTTTTCTCGTGGTGCTATGGATTGGTGTGGTAGGTCTGCACCTGTGTTTGCCCTGTACGCTGGCTGGATCGTTGGAACTTGATGGTGGTTGCAGTTAATTTCGCTAGGCGCGCGATTCACGGGCTGTGGGCACCCACTGTTTGCTGTGTTGACTCCAGATCAAATTCTTCTTGTAACTGGCAGTCTAACATGATCCGGCAGAGTTGATACTTACCAACCCCAGCAACTAGTAAATCTGAACAACTGCATTTTGCTTCTTCTCTTAATAATTGCTAGATTCTCTAAACACGTTCTCAAGTTGTAAAACTTCAAGTTCCATCTACCTCTAGTTTTATTAGGTTTGCCTTGTACTCACGTAATGTTGATTGGTCTGTTTGTTGTGCATGTATTAGTCTTACCATTGTCTGGTTCTTATTCACCTCCTGCCCGTCTCGTGTACCCTTTCGTCTTGAATGACTGAATTCTCATCATACATCTGTTTTATGTCGCAGAAAGGAGGCAAGCTGAGGCTAACCGCATCAGGGAGAAGTACCCTGATAGAATCCCTGTAAGCCTTCAGTATCTTTTCCCATGTTCTCTGATTATTTCCATGTAATAGCTTTTGTTCTCATCCAATTGGCTTTCTTGTAATGTAGGTCATTGTTGAGAAGGCCGAGAGGAGTGACATCCCAGACATTGACAAGAAAAAGTCAGTTCTCATCCATTTCAAGAATATTTTTTTTCTGAAAAGTTGCCTTAGCAATTTCTCTCATTGATTTTGTCAAACTATTCATAAAGCAAAACTGTTGGCTGTGGGCATTATCCTTGTGCCAATCATGCCTTTATAGTTGTGTTTTATCTCTACAAGTAGTAAGTCGAGACACTTGGCGTCCCAAGCAAGAGTCTGTTTCTTCTGCATGTTGCCATCTAGAAATTGATTGCTTACTCCATTAGCATATCCTTTGCTTGTATCATCTTCCAGCATTAATTAATTCAGAATGAAGTCTTGTTTATCGGTACAAGTCAAGACCAACTGCATTATTCGTGTGGTTCCTAATATGCTATTGCTTGCAGGTACCTTGTTCCTGCCGACCTCACAGTTGGACAATTTGTGTATGTGGTACGGAAGCGCATAAAGCTCAGCGCTGAGAAGGCAATCTTCATCTTCGTGAAGAACACCCTCCCACCAACAGGTACCCTAACAGTGTTTCCTATGTTGTCATTCCATAAAAGAAAACCTACCACGGTGTCGCCTAACGTTGTTGTCACTTTTGGTCCCTGCAGCTGCTCTGATGTCCGCCATCTACGAGGAGAACAAGGACGAGGACGGCTTCCTCTACATGACCTACAGCGGCGAGAACACCTTCGGGCTGCTTTGAGTGGCGCCGCCGCCGCGATGGATCAACATTGGACAACAATGCCTCCTGTAAATACTTCATAGGCATCTTCAAGAATCTGTGTACATACATAATCTCAAGAATCTGTCCCCATCAAGCAACTCTTTGTCTGGTCGAAAACATTTGGAGCGTACTATGCTAAACACATTTAAGTAATATTCATCTCTGGGATGCTTCAGAAATTCTGCTAGAAACCTGTTGTGTACGCCCTCCGTGACAAATAATAAATGATGCTGTTATTTTTATTTTTGTTCATTATTAACTGGCCGGTGGCACCGACTGATATATGGGTGACGGTGGTGTCCACCGGCATGTATGCCGACTACACCGACAGCGGCGGCGGCGAAGGTCACCGCCGCACCGGCATGTATGCAGCTGGCTGGCCCTGTGGTGATGGAACAGCAGTGCACAGCAGGCCTGAGAACCTGGACTCTGGCAGGAATGAACGTGTGCGGCAGCAGGCACGGTGGTGCAGAAAGACCAGGGCACTGTATCGAATCATTCATTGTACGTAACGAGCGAATCTTGGTCCGGCGACCATGTTTGTACAGATGAAAAAGAAAAAAAAGCGCCCACGTTTGTTGCATCCGATCTTGCGACCGAGTTTATTCGGCGATCTCAGTTAACGATGCACACGAAAGTGAATCGATGCACCGAAAGTTGTGCATGAAGCAGCATTGTTTTGGTTTTGGGGAAATTTCGTTGCTACAGATGATATGACGATGCATCGTCATCTCGCCAGAACCTCAGTTTGGTAGGATATATAACTGATAAGATGACTCTGTAATTTTGTGTCTTGATCAACTCAGAAAGGAGGGCCAATACATTCCACACTACAGGAACACGGTCATGCTGGCTGGACCAGGACCATCATCACACAGATGCATCTGTGCACCTCCAATCAGGAATGTACGGCGGCAACATGATCTGATGGCAGAGCCATCCACGGCCAACCAAAATTCCAGATAATGCTTTTTAGGCTCCATCGATGGCGGGTCTTGAAAATTTTCTGATACTCACAACAATACCAGAATGACATACTAGCTCAGCTTGCCAACTACAGCTCAGTGCTTATGGGCGAGGCAGCCGCTCTCGCTCTAGCTGCTGAAAATCCTAATTAATTAAATGCATCAGTGGTCTCCATTCCACACTGACAGTCAAATTTTTCAGCCTTTTTATCCGGGTAGGATAATATTTACCCTGATTGGAAGACAACGCATATTCACGCAACGCTTCTTCAACTGTGTCAATGCAAAAGTTTGTCAAAAGATGGTCCAAATTTTTTTTTCAGAAGCCAAAATGGGCTCAAACACAGCAAAGAGAGCTTTTACATCAAACGCCTGGTGTAACCTGTTCAAACTCTAGCCATGGTCCATAGTTGGCAACTTGTCAAATGCACTTGCTTTCAGCACTATCAATTATGAGATGTATTACCGTCTTCCAAAAATCGCATTGCGAATCAACAGAATTATTTGCTTATTGTCAAAAAAAAAAACAAAACTTATTCCATCTCTCAAAACGAACAATAGTAGTGTCCTTCCATCAGTGTAGATCAGTAGATGACAGATGACCCTCATTCTATCACACAAAACACCTAGAAATAGATCCCCATTTTGGCAGCAGGCATTCACGCAGAACTGGATTCAGAAAGTGTCAACCGCAATGGAATACAAGATGTCCAACAAAAAGGTGTTATGGCTCATCTTGTTTGGCCAAAATTTTGGATCAAAGCTGAGTTAAGCCTAGTGTAACCTGTTCAAACTCTAGTCATGGTAGCAGTTGCAACTTGTCAAATGCACTGCTTTCAGCACATTATGAGATGTATTAGTGTTACCCTCTTTCGGCAAATTGCCCCTAATCAACCGAAATATTTGCTTCTTGTCCAAAAAAAAAAAAAAAAAAACTTATCTTATTCAAACAATTTATGTACAGTATCAAATAAATAAATTATTATTAAAGTGATCCTCATTCCTAATAACACAAAACACATCAAAATGGATCCGGAAATACATTTTGGCAGCAGGCAATAAGGACAGGATGTGAAAAAGCAGAGGAACCCGCAAGTGATGACACAGAATTATTTTGCTAGCGGCAAACATAGGGTGTGTTTTATTTTTTTACCTATATTTAGTACTTTCGATACATGTGCCGGCATTTTGATGTGACATCAAATCTTCTTTTTTGCATATGGAATTTGATAAAATGTAGTTTAAATCCCAAAATTTAAATTGCAAAATTTTGGAGGAATGTCACATCGAGCAGATTTTGAGCACGTTTCGTTTTATTAGTGATAAATATTATCCTACAAACTAGGCTCAAAAGAATCGCCTCAAGAATGTACATCTAAAATATTTTAGTTTATTTTTTTACACATTTCGGGTCGTGCAAATGTGCCGGCATTTTTGATGTGATGGGGAATCTTATTTTGCATAGTGGAATTTGGAGAGAAAGCACTGGGGTGGTAAACACACCCAAAAAAAAAAAAAAAAAAAAATTGATGCTGTATGCTGTGCCTGCTGCACGTATACTCAGCCTGCTGCAGCAGGGCTGCACTGCTGATCTAGCTCTGGCCATTGCTGACCGACCGCTCCCTCCCTTTAGATTCCCTGCCTGGACATGCATAAATATGCCCCAAACTCCACGTCGCCGACGCCGACTCAGCTGCCTCCCTCCTTCATCAATCGCCGTCGCCCCGCTGCATTTCCCGGCTTTCTGCTGCTGCTTTCTTGCTCTCCAACGCGCTGCAAATTACAGGAGCCGCGACCGAGCTGCTCCATCCATGCGTGCATGCACCCCACCTGCTGCCTCTACTACAAACGCGATCGATCCAGGTGGCCAGGTGGGTAGCTACAATGTATGCATCCTCGTGCAATGGCCGTACGTGACGGGGTATTGGCGCGGTTCAATTCGAGAGCTCGAGCCCTAGATATGCTGGGGGGCTCTGCTCTCTGATTGAGCCGTGCCAATATCACGTCCCGCTCGCACTCGCCGCCGCAGCTCCTGTCTCTATGAATGTATACCCTGTATCCATCCATCCATCCATCCGTTCTTCGCTTTCTTGCACTCTGCATTGATTCCAAATTCCAATACATTTTTTGCTCCTGCATGCTCATCCGTACTTATTTAGGCCGGGATCCATGCATGTATCAGATATCCTCATGCTTGATTCCGAATTCCAATACATTTTTTTTTTTTCCCTACATACATATATACTTACTCTTTATTCTATATATAATATAAAACCCTTACCTATTTTCCTTTTTTTTTTTTTATGATGTGCTGTTACAGTCAATTTGAATGAATGAATTTGTTTACTGATGACGAGCTGACAAGTTTTTATCTACCCATGATTGATCTATCTGCTATACATGACCATAGCTTCACACATGGAAACCACCATCTACAATAGTGCTTTTTTTTTTTTTTTTTTTCATGTTTTTCACCATCTACAATAGTGCTGAATAACTAGGAGTGCTGCATTTCATGACACTTAAATGTCATTTGCACCGACTGTTATTTGCCAGGTCACTTTTCTAAGTGATTCCTGTACAAATGTAGGACCAATTAATTTTGCATCCTGCAAAACATGCAATGAAGTCCTTATATTCAGGTACGTAAAGCAGGGGGAGAGAGAAAGCCGGAAAGGAATCCAAGTCAAGATCTGTGAAGCCTTTTTTGATCGGTACAGAAAATAGCCCGTCATGCGTCGAGGTAGTACGTCAATCCACAAAACTTTTTCGTAGAAACAAATGAATGGTCACGATGCCATGTCTCTGAAAAATTAAACCAAAAAGAAACCAGATCCACAAAAAAGTTCGAGGGCATTGCAAAGCTAACTGATGGGCATTGTGTAATTGTAGTTATCAAAAAAGTTATCTCCCTAATTGACTTCGATAATTTTTCGATCAACAATATTGACAGCATTTGGCAAAATAGTTAACAATTTTTATTTTAAATAAATTTATTAAAAAACTAGACAAAAAAATCTTTTCGATGATACTAATTACGATGTGTAAATATTTATATATTTTAAAATATAATTGCTCCCAATAGTTTCTCGGGAATTGAGAACGACAAACATTTGGGGACACTAGTTTTTATGTGTTTGTGTGTAAAATGCAGTTGTCAGAAAGTTATCTCTATAATTGCTTCGATAATTGCGAAAACTACATATTTTTCACTGACCATGCTGAATCCCTGACTTTGAAATATAACGGTACTATGCCACAAAGTTAACAATTTTTATATTTTAATATATAATGCCGCCCAATGAAATCCTTGGGCCACGATGTGTTTTATATATATCACTGGTATGGAATACATGTATATCTCCCTAAATTTTTACTGCACCATGTGCCATGTGTGAATATTTCCCATTAAGCTGTCAGAAAGTACAGGCACACTGGCCCTTGGTGACCATGGAATGATGCAGAATCTTTCAGGAAAACTGGAGCCAAACAAAAGCAACAACAGCTTAACAGTTAACAGCATGATCAAAAGCGCTTGCTCAACAGTAACAAATCTCTTGTTCCCATTCATGCATTCCAGGCTTTCAGTGATCAACGATCAGCATAACCGACAACAGCGATCGCACATCTGTTCCTGTTGCTTCTGAAGCACCCACAGTAGCATCCATCAGAGGTCATGTGCAAAGCCCTCTGCAATTCTTCGCCAACAGCAGCAGCAGGTACATACGAGAACCCACATATACTGAAGGGAGAATCAACTGGTAGCTTGCGGATGAAATTCCTCTGTATCGGTTCAATCATGCCTGAATGATAAGACTTGCGGTGGTCGTCAGGCATCCGACAACGCGTTCGAGGGCCGGGGGGATCGAGCTGTTGGCTCCGACGACGAACAGCAACGCGCCAACTGGGACGGCAGCAGCATCCAACCTTGTGCATGCATGAACGGGTGGATGCTTGTTAGGGAATCAACGTGATCCAACAGAACCTCCGATGTGAAGGACAAGTGTGAGCTGAGCTGCACCTGCACCCGGCCACTTCAAAAGTACTCCCTCCCTTCGGTCACAAAAAGAATGTTGCTACATGATTGGTCAAACTTTCTTACATTTAACTAGGTTTATAGAAAATATTATCAATATTTGTATCTTCAAATAAGTTTATTATGAAAATAATTCAGTGATTCTTTCATATAATGATACTAGCTACGTGCTATAAATATGAATATTTTCTTATATATATATTTGGTAAAAGTTGAAAACATTTGACTTCTTGAAAAGTGAGAAACTAAGAATGACACCCTTTATGGGATGGAGGGAGTATGCAGCGTGTGAGTGGCTGATGTAAATTCAAATGTCACTCAATGATCATAGAAAATGCTCTGAAAAATTCCATGAAGAGATAAAATTTCTACCACCAGTTATGGCCACTGAAAGCTCAATTTATTTTTCCTATGCCTTCAAACTCAGTGTTGAAACGATTAACATGATCATTACTTATACTAAATCGTGTTTTACAAATGAATAGTACTAGTGAAAAAGCTATTGAGCCTTGTTGTAATGCCATACTAATTTGTTTCTGTTCCATTAGTTGGCTCTCAGTTGTACACATTACTAATTGGCTCATGGCATAGCATCCTCTGTTTTCTGTTGGTTGACTTGTTGATTTGCTCTTGGGCACCGGCCTGCAGCTCGCCACCCGTTCTAGATCTTTTGCTATATTTCAAACAAAATTAAATGTTCGAGAACAAGGTTATAAAACAAATGTTTTTGTTAAAAAAAAAAAAATGCTCCAGGGGTCCAGACAAGAATGATTTCGTTTCCCAATTATTTCTGTTATAAATGATGTAATTATGTTAATCTGATATGCCTAATTAGACTATCCTACGTACATTGACAAAGCATCCTTGATGATTCTTCGAGTAAATTGTTGCTTTCTTGCGCATCACCATTGCAATCAGAAATGTCTCGAACACTGTCTTTTTTTTCTGCAAGGCAGTGCCTATTGTAAATCTTACCCTCCCAAAAACGCGCCCGTCTTGCGATGTAAAAACTCTTCTTCTTAAATACAAAGATGCACAAATCTTTTTTGTATTCGAGAAAACAAACAAAGGGTGGATGCATCAATGGCCACCATGTTAGACATCACCAACCTCACACGAACAAAAATCACAACTTTCTGGACTGCATAACTTGAACGCCATGGTTTGGTGATTTACCTGTACTGGGCGTGCCCCAGTTAGCAGCATCAACGTGGCTGCATGAGCCATCTCCAACACTGCCACCACCTTTCTCCTTGTAATGCCATGGAAAACCCAGAACCTCAGGCCATTTAGTGACACACAGTTTGCGACCATCTCCTAGGTCCAGCCCATCCTGCTCAAGTGCTGCGACTAAGTCAGTGTGCCTATTGAAACACACAAAGGCTTTCCTGCAATACAGACCATGAAAAGTACATGTAGAGAAAAACCAATCAATGAACAGGCTGGTCAACTTTGTTACCCTGTGCTTGTGCCATCTGGATTCTCTGGGGTCACAATTTGTCCACTTTGTGGTTGATTCATCACGTGGAAATGAGATCGAAGCATCATTCTGATCTGCAGTGGGGGGAGAATCAGTGAGTCAGCGTTTCATTCTGATGTAGCAAAATGCACAACTGCACAGCATTTCATATTACTGAAAGAAATGTCAAGAACCCCACTAATCTCCTTAAAAAGGTCCCTCCTGTACATGTAACAGAGTAATAAAAGGTTAATAACGGAGTTTAAAAAAAGGTTAATAAAGGAGATTTGATTCTGAACTTCTGGAGGCAAATTAAGTTGTAAGATCTTTGTGCTTGCATATAAGCTTACACTTGATCATAGCCAACATGTAGGCCCAAGTCCCAGCAAACAACTGTGGTCATATTTGATAGTTTATTGTTAATCTGCAAGTACAACATAGTTCCACAGATCGAAAAAAAAAACAACATGAGAGCAGCTGCAGTTTCAGTACAAGTTATACGAAAGTGAAAATAAATGCTAACTGAAATTGCAGGCATAAAATGCATATGGTTTGACCAAGGAAAAACGCCCAGTGCTCCAAAGGTGTGCACAGTGCTAAACACACTTAGTTCCTAGAGAAGGCATCAATTTTAGTGAGTGATCAAGATTGGTTCGCTAAAGAAGTTTGTTTATCTCAACTTGTTACTCCAATGCAGCCTTTGAGCACTACAGATAGGCGAGGGCTTGAATTGTTTTCTGTGGACAATGCAAGAGCCACCAGATTGATATGATGCAATACTTTGTCAAGGCACTAGATTCTATTAGTGTAATTATGTAAGAGTAGTACATAATAGTTGAACAACAGCCAGTTATAAAAGGTGTTAGCAGTGCTTGGTTTGGTTGGCAGCTTGGCACGTATATTACACTACAGACTGGGTGTGTTTAGATCCCCAAATTCCTCCCAAATTCCACTATGCAAAAGAAGATTTCCCATCACATTAAATTCGGCAACATGTGTATGGAGATACGAAATATAGATAAAAAATTAAAATAATTACACGGTTTAGATGTACATTGCTTGAGACGATTCTTTTTAAGCCTAGTTACGCCATGGTAGGATAATATTTACCACTAACAAACGAAAACGCGTCTTCACAGTTAATGCGATGTGACATCCATCCAAAATTTTGCACCAAGGCCTTGTTTAGTTGTTAGAAAAACTTGCAAAAGTAACTGTTGGAACTCCCCGTGTAGCGCATTTGTAGACGCGTTTAGTTTTTGTTTGTGGTAAATATTATCCTACTATGGGGTAACTAGACTCAAAAGAATCGCCTCACAATGTACATCTAAACTATGTAATTAGTTACTTTTTACCTACATTTTATACTCCAAACATATGTCTTTTGATGTATTTAATGTGATGTGATGGAGGAGAGTGGAAAAAGAGTTAGAAATTTTAGCAACATCAATCAATACTCTAACAGAAGAAGAAGAAACAATGATTTGATTTGTTGTACCAGTGGCCTAAAATCACTCGCGAAATCACCTAGTTCCAGTCTATCCGTTCAGAATCAAGCGAAGCGACGACAGGCACCTTTTGCACATTGGAAACAGAGAATAACATTGTACACACTCACGCATTCCAAGCACACAGGTTTCAACATATATCAAATTGGGACAAGACAATGCCTCAAATTAGACAGGAGGAATGCCTCAAATTTCCTTTCTACTCGTAGGCAAATCAAGTAAATTTCCGAATCACCGTTGGCTCCCCAATGGCCCTCCTCGGAGGACAAGGCCTCGGTTGCCTCGATTCTCTTCTTCATCCTCGCCACCCCGAGCGAAACCCTAGATTATGGCTCTGGATGATTTGGGAAAGACGAGATGGAGGAAGATACTAGAATGTTCTAGAGAATCCGGGTACAGCGTACAGTACAGAGAGACAGAGGCTTGAGGAGGCAGAGATTGTCCTCTGATAAATAATTCTTCGATCATTCGATGCCCGTCGTCTTGGGCCTCCGTGTCCTCTTGGGCCTTCATCGGCTGTACTAGTCGGCCCACCACTGATCAATCCCTGGCGTGGGCTGTACTAGTTGGGCCTGCATGGGCTGTACTGGCAATGGACGACGGGCCACAGTATTGAGCCTGCTCAAGATAGATAGATAGTCCCAATGAAAATTGATGGTTTCACAATTCAGTTCAGCTCTAGCAGTTGGGATGCAAACAGATGGACAGATATTAATATTACCAATACAAAGATATGGATGGTCTCTGTTTTTCTTTACTCGAATTCAGTTGGACACAATAGTGTTCGATGTGTCAGTTATATTTATATCCATATCTGTATCCGGTATCTGACCGAGTATTCAGATTCGGATACACATATTCAAGTGTCCCGACGGGGCACAGTATTGAATCACTTTGGTCAGATGATCAGAAAATAACAGTATCATATCCATTCCTAACTGGCAGAGAAAAATGGGTGCAAGAAACACCCTAGCTTCCAATGAGAACATCCAAATTGTGTTTCTTGATATCTGAACTGGCACTCAGAAATTTGGAATCTCCCTGTTCAGTACCAATAAGATGGTGATGGATAGGTCTGTCGCCTCCAATAAATTGGGATGTGCAACAGATAAGATAAAAAAATAATAGGAAAACCATAATTCCACCATGTTGATCAGATGGCTTGAGCATAGTTGTATGAATTGCCATCTAAGAGTCAGTTAGGACCTATGAATAACCACAAGATCAGAAATGCATGCTAGCAAATGCACAACAGCAGGCAATAAAAAATGGACCAGGGAGAACCAACACCGTTCAACCACCAAGTGACTAAACCACACCATCTGATCCACGAAAACAGACATGGAGCAGGCCCAACCACATAGCAAATACCAAACCTCACTAGCAGAAACGCAACCTCTGGCAACATTTATTTTTGGTTCATGCTACATGGCAGAAACAAACAGCCTGCCTTTTATTATTTATTACATCACAGACGAGCAGGTGATGTTTTTTTATTATTTATTACATCACAGACGAGCAGGTGATGTTTTTTACAGATGAGGAAGGACAGCACCTGGGCGTCCCGGCTTCACTGGAGTTCCTTGAGAAAGTCAGCGTGGTCAACCAGAACCTACAATGTGAATGATGAAAGGTCACGTTTCCTGGGCAGCTACATTCTTTCATAAGAAGAAGAAATTGGGCTGAGGGTGCAATAAAGATATAAACATTGGACTATAGGTATAGCAAACTAGTTCTAAATAGAAGCAACGAACTGGCGATCATCTCTGTTTTTTTTTTTTAAAAAAAAAAATCACGTTTTTCTATGGCGCTAAGTCACAAAGGTATATCTGATAGTCAATAGTTGGCTTGATGACGGAGATACAAATCTTGGCTATAGCTTTCCAGCACTATGTCCTGTTTATAATGTCTTCGCTTCACAGGTAAATCCATTTTAAGCTTTGTAACTATGGGTAGTGCAAAACTTTATTTAAAACATTAATTATTTCATTATCATTATCTCTAGATTTGAAGAAAGCAGTAGTCAATTTACCAGCTAACGGTACAAAAGGATAGAAGACATACCACTTTCCAGCCATCAGGATCAACAAAAGAGGCGATCTTAGTGTTGATCCCAGGTAGAGGCCCTGGCTGCCGCAAAATCTTGCCACCTAGTTCTTTGGTTGCCAAATCAACCGCCTCTGCACTCTTGTACACATCGTTGGTGCCAATGGCAACCTGCACTTACATAAGTCAAACAATTAAGAAACGCCAAAATTTATTACGAAAATGTTGCTGATAAAAGATTGCAAAGACCTGAGCATATGCATTGCCCTTGCTATATTCTGTGACCCCATAGTTGTATATCAACTCCAGAGCAGTTGTCTTGTCCTCTTCGTCATAGCCCAATTTGGCAATGGTATGCTGTATAATTCCGAAAATATTCAGTCTACTAACCTGAAAGAACACTACCTCTAAATATTGTTTGGAACAGGATTTACCTTATAATCAGGTACGTCCTTCTTGAATAGCAGCTTCATCCCAAGGGCCTGCATGAAACAAATAATTCATCATCATGTATGAGAATGAGACTGCTCCTCTAGAGACACAAAGAAATATTTAGGATCTCTAACTTTTGGAATATCCAAGCCTTACAAAAGGAAAAAAAAATACCTTCTCATAGAACTTGATAGAACGCTCAAGATCACCAACACGAAGCATGATTTGGCAGAGAGGTTCATGTATCTCAGCCCTCTGGATAAGGGCAAACCTGTAGCCATCAGGGTCCTGTGCAAAGGCAATAACAGTGGATCCTCCCTTGACAGGACCAGGTTCACGAGTGATATTGCCACCCTTTGATTTAATATGCTCGGCCAACTTGTACACCTGCATTTGCATCCATGATCTCAATAAAAAAAATACATCCACCATATCATGGACATAATTTTGCAGCATCGACATAGGCTATTGCAAATTGATAATGCTTACATCCTCATTAGCAATTCCGATATGCCCAAAGCCCTCTCCAATGTCATACTTGTCAACACCATAGTCTGTTGAACAAGGGTGAACTTTTTAGAATAGAAGTTACAGAAAATTGAAATGCTTTACTAGGAAAAGAGTTGGTCAGTTCATATGAAGAGATAAATATATCCTTCCTTATCAGGTTCATACAGATTGTACAACTGCAAACATAAGTGGCATATTGGAGAAACTGTGGCACAAAACTTTTGTCAGCTCAGTGAACATACTGTATGTCAATTCAAGTGCGAAGTTGGTGTCCTCTGGTCCAAAGCCAAGGAAGGCGTTGGTGTACTTCTCATCAGGAACATCTCTTTTCCTCAGCAGCTTCATCCCAAAGCATTCTGTGTAGTACCTACCAGTACCACAATGACAAAGATCACATCAGAATCATGATATTACTCGCAGATGTTGCAAATGTCACTTAGAATATAGGAACATACTTGATCGTGCGGTCCAGATCCCCGACACGGTAAACCACGTGGAGCATCCTCTTGCTGTCCTGTTTATGCCACTCAAGCACAGCCTCAGATGGCTTCGCGGCTTCACTACCAGTTGCCATCCCTGATGCAAGAGTTGTACATTTGTGTCATGTGTGCACAATTCAGGCAGAAAATCGTATTGCTTGAAGACCTTTTGTCAGTATATGGAAGCGTAACATCCAATTAGTCAATGTTTTTCTCTTCTATGAGAATTAGAAGTCCCGGTCTCTCTTACATCTCTTATCATACAAATGGATCAGTGATCAGCTGACAGAACTCAAGGTGAATACATCTCTCTCCTTTTTTTCCCACTTTCCCCATTTCACTCCCAATCCCAAAGAACATATATATTGGAAAGACAGCAGCAAAAGTCGCAGCTCAACCAAATGAAGATGCAAGGCTCCCGATTGGAGAACTTTGGTGTTGCATTAGCCATCCATAGGTTGGACACGCATAACCGAAAAAAGATATGATGAAGATGCTACATGGGCCTCCATGCTCTTACAAAGATCCTCTTCGTTTCTAGCAATCTGAAATCAGATTCTTCAGGATGAAGGCCCAAAGGTGGCCTTTAAAACTGAACTCTGAAATTAGAGAGGATAAGCATCTGTTTGAAAATCTACAGCTTTCAGATGTGGAAGCTGATTAGCTCACAGAATTAAACATGTGCTGTGCTGTGCTGCTATTTTGTGGAGCATCTGGAAACTGAGGAGTTCACTCTGTTTTCAGGGACCAATCTGGACGGACGTGAAGGTGATTATGTACTGTGTTGAATACACTTGCGCTTACATGCCGCTGATTGTGACACTTCAATAGTGCTCGTGAGATAGTAGTAAAGCTGGGGAGCAAGGGATTTGCCGAATCATAATTAGAAGAAGGAACTAAAGAAAAAGGGAAAGATTCCCCTAAGGCCTTGTTCGTTTAGCTCGGATTGACTCCATTCTGGGTGGATTGATTTGGCCTATTTGTGAATCTGATCCATGTTAAAATATGCATTGAGTTAAGGAATGGTCCTGGATGGATGCATTGAGTTAAGGAATGGTCCTGGATGGATGGATGGTTTTTAACCCACCTAACACTTTTGTAGACCTGATTTATTCCGCACCTCCTTGAGGTCCGGAACGGAACATAAGTGAATCCATTCCCGGCCTAGAACAGTTGTTGGGGCTATTCCAATCCGACGCAATCGAACAAAACCTAAATTAAAAATGACCATGGGTTATCTTTCTAGGGCCGCGAAGCGCAAACCCTCCTGTTCTCTTTCCCATTTCAGCATTTGGGAAAAAGGGCACACAAAGGCCAAATCAAAACTCTTTCGGTATTTGAGAGACCTCAACTCAATAGAGGAACTCTTTCAATCTCTTAATCCCAAAAACTAAAAAGAAAAGTAATCTTTTCCTTCTTCAAAAGAGAATGTAACAGGAAATCAGCTGCAGGGTGGCCTCATCCGGCCAAGAGCCCAAGAACCGCGGAATCAGGAGAGCATGACGAGGGGTAGGTAGGGCGGAGATGATGGGTTTGGAGGTAGACTGCTCACCTTGGGGCTTGGATTCCGACGCGACGGCTCTCAACAGCAGTGTCCAGTGTCCACTCCCCTGTTGGATTTGGCTTTCCTCCTTGTACTTACTTGCAATCGCAATGCAATAATCGGGAGACCAAGACGCCGACAACCGACATAAAGGCTACCGCCGCTACAGTGTACTACGGTCCACACGCAACAAAGTTTTTTGGACATTTCTAGTGTGTTCTTTTTCTTTGAGACAAGAAGATTAAAGAATAGGATACCTTTTTATTTTGGATTATAAGATAATAATGGAATAGTTAGGACCGTCTATATTTCAAAAAAAAATCACCTTATATCCATCAATGCTAGAAATAAAACTCTACCTTTTTTTTTTTGAGAATTAAATAAAACTTTACCGAAAAGTCAAAGTTTTCAAAATACCAAAGAATAATATATTAAAATATATAAATATTTATGTTAAGTAATTAGTATCATCGGAAATATCTTTAAGTCTAGTTTTTTAACAAATTTATTTAATGATTTAAATATTGCACATATTTTCTACAAACATAGTCAAATTTTAAAAAATTTGACCGACACGCTTCCTATAGTGATATCTATTTTGAGGCGGAGGGGTAGGTTAGTAGCTTTCTTTGACTCGTGAAGTAAATTTCCATGTGTACGGTGTCTCCAAAGAGGTGCAATGGTCTCTTTTTTTTGCGCGTACTCTCTCTGAATTCAAGTTCTCAAATGTTGGTTCTCGAGACATGAAGGCGTGATTGACTCACGGGCACCGCAAATGTTGGTCTTTTTAAAGAGGATAACCTCATGTTTTATAAAGCAATCACAGTAACACAGTAACGGATAGGCTGTCCAAAAAAAAAAAAAAAAAAAAAAAGTAGACTGGAAACACCAGCAACCTTACACACCGCCCACAAAGGGAAACTCATGTTTAGTTGGTGAAATATTTTTGGGTTGGCTTAATGTACCACTTTTTATTTCTATTTGGTAATTATTGTCCAATTATGGACTAACTAGGCTCAAAAGATTTATCTCGCACTTTTCACCAAAACTGCATAATTAGTTTTTTTTTTTTTACTACATTTAATGCTTTCCAAATATGCGTCCAAAAGGTGACGGGTGATCAGAAGACTTTTTGGGTTTGCATGGCAACTGACCATGGCCAAGACATCAAGCAAAGTGAAAAACAACCAATAATGTTAGTCCTCAAGGGACATACAAGACAGACAAATAAAGAATCATGTCTGCCCTACTGCTCTATGTGTTGCATGCCATAAATTGGTTTGATCAAATTTCTAACGAATGATATTCACATTTATTGTTCTAAATTAATTTATTATAAGAATATATATTTTATAATTAATGTAATGAAAGTAATATTGTAATGGTATGTATTTGATATATAAAAAATTATACTATTTTATCTATGATCTATAATTGGTCAAATTTAAGATACACCATGACCATATTAGAATTGTATTTTTTTTTTTTTGTGGAGTACCAAAGTAATGCAAAGTCATAGCCCTAATATTTTTCATTTTTGTGTTCTACTAGAATAGTGGACATATATGTGTGGTCCCTAGGTGTGGAAAGGTCACAATCAGGTTATGAAGCTATTATGGGCATGATTTTATAATTGCCTAAATCGGACCGTCCTAACACGCTTTGCTTGCCTCACCTCATTCCTATCTGTTTGGTTCCCCTACCCCAATCTTTTGCACGTGCTTCGCAAAAAAATCTCTCATGGCTATGTCTTCTTGATTTCTCACTCCTTTTAAAGGGTTGTGTAATCTATGGAAACTATCCTTTAAACTTAAAGGGTCCAACAAAGTCAAACCAATTACTATTCACCTCTCTCCTCTCTCTGATTCTTCTGAATCGTGTGCGGGCGGGTGTGCTAGTGGCTTCATTGCGGCCACGCGAGATCCCACTGCTGGAGGTGCTAGCTTCTACCGGTTCATGTGACGCTTGAGCGACCGGATGTCGACCGGCGGTGAAGAAGCGTCACCAATTAACAAAGGTATGACCAGAGACTTTCTACACCTGGCAGCATAGAGACCGCGGTGAAGAAGATTCTACACCACACCGTCACACTTGTCCTCAAAACATATATGATGAGCTGGCTGTCTTGTCTCATGGAGTTCGAAAACATTAAATTTCATGATTGAGCTCCGCTTATTTAAAATATTTATACAAATAATAAAATAAATTAATCTCATCCAAGTTTTTATTGATAAAATAAGTTATAAAATTTATACTCCCTCCGTCTCAAAATAATTTCATCATCCGATGTCATTTTGATTTAAAATTCAAATTTTTTATATAAATAATAAAATTTGAAACTTATTTTATTATTAGAGATATTTTAATAATAATTTATTTTTTTCTAAATTGTATAAATAATTTGAATAAAATAAATTATAATAAAATAAATTATATTTATATAAATTTTTATAAATTTTTGAATAAGGCGAATAATCGAATAAGATGAGGAGTTTAGGGTGATAAACTCAGAGTACCTGCTACACTCGCGATGGCCGATCGAACTCGAAGTCAGCCGCCACATACGCCCGGAACAGCGGTCCCCGCCAACCACGGGGCAATATGCTTATTTGCCTAGCCACGCCATAGATTCAGTGTCTACAAGTTAATCAAATATTCAATCTCAGTGCAGTGTTTCTCGTAGGCTAGCCATATCATTTAATTGGTCTCTTCGCCGAAGATAATAGGCAGCCAACTGCTGCTTCTTTATGCAGTAAAATGTGAGATGATTCGAGTTGCCAACTCGCCGTATCTGCAGCCTGCAGCACTGCTGCTTTTAAAAGCGGCTGAACATGCTAATCGTGCAATTGCATATAATTCTTTGCTTATCTCACGGAGAATATCCTTAGAGCATGTGAGAATGAAACAAGTCAGTCTAGGGTTTCATTGCGTTTTAGTATGTGGTAAATGTGATGAATGTGTTTTATTTAAACCTTAACGTGCTCGCTTGTCTTGGTTCATCTTATTTCGCTTATTCTCTCTCACATAATATTATTAAATCGGTCAAAATCAGTTTGAACGATTTCTTTATTGTGTCCATGCCCGAAAAGAGCTCTCGCAACGCCTCTTTTATGTGAGGGATTGTACGATCCTCGCCGAAGACACCGCCGTAGGCCTCCCTTTGTCGCCGTGGAGGGTTACGCCCATCCATCAACGAACCTCATCTGTTTGCATCACCAATATCTCCCTCCTCCCCCCCTCCCTCCCGCCCCGCTTAGAGATTGGGACACGTGAGAGCGGGCCGAGTGGCGATCCTCTTCTTGCCGCGCTAAAGGCGGCAAAAGATAGGCTTTCGGTGGCGCCACCTCCATAGGCAAAGGGCAACAACGGTGATGGCACCTTATGCATAATCTTAATTGTTGGCGAACCGCTTTAGCCTCTTGCCTAGGGAGTTGGTAGATTGTGGAGAGGCGACTGCATCCACGCTGGCCGGTGTGGCTTGCGCAACCACCTCAGCATCCATGGCAGTGTGCTGACCTCCTAGAGGCGGCCACATACTTGGCTTCGTCTGCATCGGACCAAAGCCTTGTGGGTGGCCGACATCACCCACCAAGGCCCATCAACGTTTGGTCAGTCATTGAACACCAACAACTTTGTGTGACCAACTAGGCCAGGCAGGATCCCTAGGTCCCGTGGCGCCTAGGAGAGGGCCCAAATGGCCATGGCGATGTAGATCCAGCCGCCCCCCACAGCCCCCACGGCAGCCCTAGGATCGCCCGGTAGCAAACGCGAAGCGGATCGAGTCGGCCGCACGCCGCCGCGCGTGTTCCTTGTCGTGGGGGGGAGGAGAGCAGCGCGGGGCTGGGGAGGGGGAGGGGAGGAGGAGATGGGCGGGGAGCTCACCGGCGCCGAGGGCGGCGGCTAACCCCGGAGGTGGCGGCGGTGCCCCAAGCTAGGGTTAGGGGGGGGCGCCTCCATGGAGCGGGCTAGGGGAGGAGGCAGGAAGGGTGAGAGGGAGAGAGGAGGATGGGAGGAGGGGCGGCGGGGCCCACAGGTGTGGTGGCGATAGAGGAGCCAGGTTGGGGAGGGGGGCGGTCGGGCCATCCTCTTGTGTGGTAACTTTCCCTTGGCTGCCATTTAGTTTTCAATGTGCCCATATGTTTGATATAGGCTTCAATAATTCAATCGACAGAATTTTCATTATGTATGTTTGACATGACATTGTGATGAAACTTCAGTGTTTGTCCAAGCTTGATTGTACTTTGTAGTATAGTGACCTGAGTGTTTTCAATAATAGCGATCGCGATTTAGGGATATTTAGTATGTTTCTATAATACTAACACCATTCCAAATTATAATATGTTTGAGTTTTTAACCTCAAGTTTGACCACTGTCTTATTTTAAAAAAATTGTGATAAGTCCGTTGACATCCAAAAATGGCGTGGTCTAAGTCTTAAAATCCCGCTTAGCCATATTTTGGAGGTCCAAGTCACCACAAATTTCCAAACTTAGCCAAATTTTCGAGGGAGATCAAAAAGGCTCTTCGAAGGTGACCGGACGCATGCGATGCGACCGGACCGTCCGTCACTTCCTCGCTGCGTCCGGTCGGTCGGTAGGATGTCCAAATTTCGAGGCATCGACCGGACGCGACGGGTGCGTCCGTCCCGACCGTCCCCAGCGTCCGGCCGATCGGCGCGTCATGGTCGATTGCAGACCTTTCTGTTATCGACCGGACGCAGGCGACCGGTGCGTCCGGTCGGCTTGATTTCAGCGTCCGGTCAGCCCGACGCGGGCTGTGTCCGTACGAGATCCGAACCGATTTGTTTCCAATCGTGTTTTGTTCGGTTTCTGAGGCTTGGAAACATCCAAGGACGGTTTCCTAAAAGGATAAGACCACTCTCCTCTATATAATAAAGAGGTTAATGGCCGATTTGATCCCATCTACATCCAATCGACAATCAATTTATCCCTTGTCCCGTTTGTAGGTCATCTTCTTCCTTCAACCCTCTATCCTGCTGTTCGGCGGCGAACTCCGCGTTCTTCGTCGACGTCCCTAGGTAGCCTTGCTGGTCCTAGGGCACCCCTCGCGTGCGTCCTCCCGACGCGTCTTCCCGGAGGTGCGTTCGAGGCCTTTCAGCCGTCACCAAGCTCTTCGCTGCCCTTACCGAACCTTCGATCGGTTTGGGCTGCCACACTGCGGTGCACGCTGCTTCAAGGTTGGTCACAACCTTCGTGGGCGTCCAAGGCCCTCCTGGTGTGTCGGTGCGAAGCCCTAGTTTCGTGTCAACAAAGTCACTTGTTGTGGCTTGCTTTATTAATAAAAGTTCTTCAAAAGTAACTTCAAAAGTAACTCTCTAGTGGGTCTTTGCTACGTAGGTGTAGTATTTCTACAAGTGATGAGGCGCCGGCGACGGGACTTGGCTCGCGCTTCTGTTCCTGCATGTAGGGCAGACGCAGGCACACGCGTCTACTACGCACTCTTTCTACGAGCTCGACTGAACATCCCCCTAGCAGTTTCCTGTTAATTTTGACTGGTTAGTTGTAGAACTCACTATCTGACTCCCTCTCTGCCACTTGTCACTTGGAGATTCTCAAAGTATGAAACGGTACTATGCATGGAAGCAACTTCCAATAATCTAGGAGATGCCCATGATATTGAGTACACATGCATTCATGAGTGACAAAAAATGTACGTTGTTTTCAGCATTCATGAAAACTAATTTTCTCAACAACTCATATGGTACTAATTCTAACAAACTATTTATATCTACGTTAATAACAACAACACATATGTGTTTTTTACCTTAGATGTACATTTATATACATTTTAATTAAAATATTGTCCTTATTGATAATATAGCTGCACATATGATTTCTTAATAGCTAAATATCTTCATAAGTGAGGAAGGTTAGTACAAGACACATGGTTGTACCTTCCTATCCTTTGGGATTACTTTAGAGTAATCAATCATTAAAAATAATACTTAAATGATAATATTCTCTTTATGTACCATGTTGCTTCAACCTTTATGAGTGGGTTTAAGTGATGTGTATGTTTTAAATGACTACTTATGCCACTGTAATTAAAAGAGCATTTTACAATCCAAAATCCTTATTTCAAAAGTACAAAACGGAAAGTTAATAAAACATCTCAAGGACAAAAACATATAGCAATTAGTAAGAATTATTTTTGAGAATCTAAAATTTAGATTAATAGCATCACAAGGAGTGGCCCACAACAAGACCATCATAGTTTAAGATAATGTTTCAACTAATTGCATATTGATATTGAAAGTACATGGAAGTGGTAAAATGGATATGAAGGAAGGAAACCATAGATTAATGACTATGTATTTTTAAGATTGTAACGACCGTGAGAGAGCTGAGCACGGGGTCGATGGACTAGTTTATTTAATTTGATCATATTGTTGAACGATTATTAATTTGATCAACATGCGTCAATCGGTGCCATGGAATTAATAGTGTTTGAACGCTAGCTTTTCAGCTCAAGTGATGTGTACGACGGTGCCATGGCTTACGGCTATGCAAGGGCATACATGTCTTTGAGTCGACTAGCTTATATCCAAACACCTCTTTTCGATCATGATTTCTGCAGGCCATAGCTAGCTCAGTGGTCCTCCTCGATCCGATCCACTTATATATATTTAGAGAGCTTATGATTGCAGCGTGTTGGGTCCTGGAGAACTAGAAACAAAATAATTTTTGACAATGGATAGAGAAATGTGGATGAATGGAAAAGAGCCTACAAATATGAAATTGGTCTTGTTTGCATCAAGGTCAAACCTACCAAGAGCGCCCTCCTTCATGCTTGGAGAGATAGTTATGTTTAGCTCAGCCTTTTCTGTTTTGGGTACTGGTGCCTTGTAACACTCTTTTTGTACTATATTCTTTCATTTAATTAAAAAAAATCGGGGGCTCCCGACCGGTTCGGTCAAAATATTCGATCCGATGTATATCTCATGATAATCGTATCGGTATAGTAGGTTTCTGTCTCGAGGCTTTGCAACCAGGTAACAGCGAACCGCCAAAATAAAAAAAGTCGTACATCGTGCTTGGACTGGGGAGTATGGACCGGTGGACTTGGGAGAGCGCCTCTGCCTGCCGTGGTTGCAGCAGAGAGCAGACACGTCTATACGCCATACATGCGCTCTGCAACCAACGCTATTAGAACGGAAATAGGAAGAAACTTAGGATTATGTCTTGCTTACAAATTATACTTAATTTTTTCTGTGCAATGTGAGGGGGCCATGGCCCCTACCAGCCCCCCACCCACCCCACCCACGACATGCGCGGCGTGTCAAAGATGTTGTCCCTAGGAGGTGCTAGATGGGGTGGACGTCATATCGATGTCCCTCACTACGACAACCAATGAAGTGTACGAGAACAGCTTCAACGCCATTCAAGATGGCGTCCACGTCGTCGGTTGCACTGGCAACGGGCCCGGGCGCATCCTCGGTGCTAAACACCGAGCCATGGATACTCACGGTCGGCACCAACACGGTGGACTAGTACTTCCTGGCCACCGTGTACCTGGAAGACCCAGCGGCTAACTCTCATGATTCCGCAGTGGGAGTCGCTCGCCAATCGGAGCAAGTTCTTGATGCTTCCGCCAGCGACTTTCAAGCCTCTGATGTACCATAGCGAGGGCAGTCGCATGCACTGCGCGTACCCTTTCGAGGAGTTGATGGCCTAGCTTGGTTCCTGACCATGTAGCCATCGCACCAGTTAGCCACTAGCCTTCTGAGTTTGAAGCCTTTGTCCATTGTGTTAGTCAAACCAAAAGTGGTTGGGCATACCATAGCTTTGCACAACGCCGGCCCATGGAGTCCTAGTGGCGAAACCGAGGGGCTGGTAGGGGCCATGGCCCCCAACAACAAGGAAAAACCCTAACTTCTCGGGCGTGGCCCGAGCCAGCCAGAGCCCCGCCATGCTCAAGCGGATCTGCTAGCTCCGGGGCTCAACAACCTCGCCACCGTGCCACGGGGACAACCTGCAGCGGAGTTCGCTTTCAAGTCGGGCACCTCGATGGCCGCGCCGCATGTAAGCGGTCTCGTGGCGCTTCTGAAGAATGCCCATACCACATGGAGTCTTACCATCATGAGGTGAGTCCCGAGCTGGTTCTACCTAGTACGACGTAGTACGTACATACGGAGTACTTCCTACTACTTACTGTACTAATATTCGATCGATCGATCCATTACTTTGCATATATAGGGCATGTTTGGAGAAAACCAACGGTGCTAGTTTCTAGCTCTAGCCCAAACTCTAGCTCTTTTGGTGTTCGGCATCTTGGGCTAGTTTGACAAAACAAATCACTTTTGCAACCATTTGGCTCATTCAATCCGTGATTTAGTGTGACAAGTTCTTGTGTGTGGCCACAATAAAGATTCCAACCATGGGCTCCTCGCCGCTACACCGCAGGTCATGGTGGCCGCGCCGCATTCCGCAGCGAGCTGCCGAAGAGAACCACCACCACCCGATCCAAGAGCTTCGACCGCCGAGGCGTGGTCGAGACCGAGGGGCCGGCGGCGTAGAGCAACAGGGGGCAGCATAGGGCGGAGAGCAGGGGCCGGCGGCGCAGAGCAGCAGGGGCCGACGGCGCTCCATCGCGAGATGGGGAATTTTTTCTCCCGTGCGGTGTGTGTGCGATGGGATCCAGACATGAGAGGGAAAAGTGAGAGAAACGTGAGCTCCACCCGAACTAGCCCCAAAAATCACCTCTCGAAGGTGCTAGTTATTTTGGGTGGGCTAGTTGGTTCTACCTCAAACAGCCCTCTTGTTTGGATGCATTTAGAGCTAATTAGGCAAAAACCAGCCTAAACTAGCACTAGCCTCTGCATCCAAACATGGCCTTATATCGAGGTCAGCGCTGATGACGATAGACTCCAACCGAGACAACCGCGGGGCCATCCTGGACGAGCAGCAGGACCCGAATGAGCCTGCAGACAGCTAGTCCTACGCGACGGGCGCTGGGCACGTCGACTTGGCCAGGGCCATGGACCCTGGCCTGGCCTACGAGCTACGACATGACAAAGAGCACTACACCACCTGGGGCGAGAAGGCGATGCGGGCCATCACCCGCAACAACAACAACCTGTGCTCCCAGCAGCACCCTGTTGTGCCTGACGAGGTATAACTATCCAAGCATCGTCGTCAGGATGCTCCAGCAGGAGAGGGTCGTGTGTACAGGACGCTGACCAACGTGCACGCTTACGACGTACAAGGTGGCGGTGGCCATGTCTGGTGGATTGGTACTGGTAGACGTCCAACCAGCCGAGCTGACTTTCACGTCGCTGGAAGAGACGCGGACCTACGTCATCCGAGCCAGCTAATGCAAAGATCTAATGGCTGAATTCTAATCTCGCCTTCAATTCTTGAGCTCTACCTAGTTTTATCTTCAACTACTACTTACTTGTGAAACGTTTTTATCTTACTAGTACTACTACTCACTACTCGTACCTGTGTAGTAGTTGCATCATCATACCTGAAGAAATTGACTTTCCATTCCATTCGTATACGTGTGATCAGGCAGGCCCTTAATTTACGGGAGCAGCAACTAATGCCACAAGTTCAGTAATCTCAGTTTCATGAATAATGGGCGCATCAGTTCTGGTTATGCATGGAATGACCGCCGTGCCCCTGCACACCTGCAAAAAAAAAAAAACACAACAGGATACATCAACTTCAGACCTGGGCCATGGAAAAGCAACGACACATGTACTGTTAGATATAATATGGGCTTGACCCATTAAATTAAATATTTAATAAATATAATAAAGTTCTATGGTCCAAATAATGCACAACAAATGGTTTAGTACCATACGGAATTTTAACTGAAGGTTGACTCAAGTTAATTAGTTGGTCTTTGACTAGTTAATTTGAGAAGTTGAGAAAAGGACAGCATGCTGCCACACGCGAATAGAGTGGTTAATAATGGACCATTAAATCAACGAGCCCCATGCGTCTGGTCGACGTCTGGTATTGCCAATTTTCATTGTGTTGGGAGTTACCAAAAAAGAGTGGTAATCAAAGGCGGGGAGTTTCTTCTGACGCTTCCATTCCCTATCGCAAGGGCTCGTTGCATCCTCTTCGGCCGCCCCATGATATAAACAATTGCCAATTTTCATTGTGTTGGGAGTTACCAAAAAAGAGTGGTAATCAAAGGCGCTTCCATTCCCTATCGCAAGGGGCGCCCTCTTCGGCCGCCCCATGAGACTCATCACCTTCGCACAACAATTGCCAATTTTCATTGTGTTGGGAGTTACCAAAAATGAGTGGTAATCAAAGGCGGGGAGTTCCTTCTGACGCTTCCATTCCTATCCCAAGGGCTCGCGTCTGCCTCCCCTGCGCCTCACAAGAGATGGAAGAGTACAATTGCCAATTTTCATTGTGTTGGGAGTTACCAAAAAAGAGTGGTAATCAAAGGCGGGAGTTTCTTCGACGCGTCCCTCTTCGGCCCCCATGATATAAACAATTGCCAATTTTCATTGTGTTGGGAGTTACGAGTGGTAATCAAAGACGCTTCCATTCCCTATCGCAAGGGCTCGTTGCATCCTCTTCGGCCGCCCCCATGAGACTCATCACCTTCGGCCAATTTTCATTGTGTTGGGAGTTACCAAAAATGAGATGGCCCTTCCGACGCATTCCTATCCCAAGGGCTGCTGGCTGGAAGAGTTGTCTCCCCATTGGGTTCCCCGCCGCGGCATTTACATTTTTGGGAGTGTCCAACGGCGACCACGACTACTGCATGGGCGAGGGTGTGTGGCCTTCATGGCATCACATCAGCCACATTGCATCGGTCGGGATGGGCGCACCATGGCGTTTTAGCATCCGCGACCGGGTATGACGTTAATTTTATTGTCAAAATTACAATCTTTGTAGTTAGTGTTAACAGTATGATAGACATGTTTTATTTTAGCAATATTGCTTGCCATATCTTGTTGGTTAGCACTATAATAATATGTATGATGATGTTAATTATGTATCGCCAAGCACATACATGATATCATGGTTTTCTTGCTTATGTCATTTTTATGGATTAAATTAAACTTGGATTTTCCTAATTCTCTAACAATCCAAAAAAAAATGTAATTTTAGGCAATTTTCATGCACCTTTGCAAGCCCGATGACACCACGTGTAAGACTACTTTGTTGAGTATTATTGGGATCCTCTCATTGATGCATATGTGCAGCTTTCGACCGAAGGCCATGTGGGAGGCACTTGAGGCTCATTACGACATTTCGGTGGTTTCGTTGTACGTCATGGAACAGATGACTATCAGATGGTTGAGAGCGTCCCTAGCAGGAACAGGGCTCATGAAATATAAGAAATGGTGAAGGAACTTGAGTTGTTTGGGTGTGTACTTCCCGACAAGTTTATGGCTAGATGCATTATTGCAAAGCTACCACAAACTTGGATTGACTTTGCAACTTCTCTTAAGCATAAGAGACAAGAGTTCAACACCGATGAGCTTGTTGAGACTCTAGATGTTGAGGATAAGGCAAGAGAAAAATATGTCAAAGGCAAAAAAAAAGGTCATTGAGGGGAGTTCTAGCACACATGTGGTGCAAAAGAACCATCCCAAACTACTGAAAAGAAATTTCAGCAAGAGCTTAAGCAAAAGCCCACCACTTCTTTCAAGGAGGGTAAGAAGAAGAAAAGCTCTCGATAGGTTTTCGTTTCCACATGACCTTAGTTTTCTTAGGATATCCACACTCATCATACTCAAAATCCATCCTCTAAAAAGAATATTTCGGCCCCGGTCATCCAAATTCTCACCTCTATACCACTTTCTCCCACACCCATCCTTCCTCTATATCAATCGCCTCCCCACGGGACCCACGCTCGTGCTCTATTTTCTATTCCCCTCCACACCACCCCTGCCTCTCTCCTCCTTTCTCATCCCGCTCATCACCGTCGCCCTCCCACCCAACTCTGGCCAGCCGAGCCCTAGGCTTGGCGAGCTGCTCCGGCACACCGGGGTGGCCTCCGCCCTCCTCCTTGTCACTCACCATTGTCTACCCGATGCCACCGAAAATTAGCTTCCATGACGTAGCAGACGGCATCTATTCAGCTCAGAATAGCGGACGAGACCCTTTCTCTCCCTCTCCTCGAAGGCATCCTGAGGGCTATAGAGCCGTTGGTCCGGGGATTTTTCCCCTCATGCGCTCCTTCCATGGGTACATAGCGGAACATTCAGCTCAAAATAGCGGACAAGACGACCATCTTGAGCTATAGCGGGCCACATACCTGAGCCGTTGTGGGGATTTTTTCCGCTATGCGCTCCTGGAGGAACACATAGCGAAACCTAGTGTAGACAATCTTACTCCTATAGGCATGTTTGAACATCTAGCAAAATAGAGCTTAGTTTTTTTTTCCTGTACAGCCTAGAAATCATAAAAAAAAATGGCTAGGGGTCTCATCGTTTAGTTCAGATGGTAAGAGCCCAGCTTTCAAACAAAACTGTTGTATTGTCCTATTGAGAAAATTTACTGCATTTTTTTTTTTCAAAGAAGCATATGCTATAGAGATAGAAGCTAAATTTGTTGGTACAAGGATTGTACATTTGCACTAGTCATTAGACAGATCAAATTCCAAAAACCTAACTAGGAAATGCATAAATGACAAACTTGCCACAACAAAAGATTGACGTTGAGATGGGAATCACCAATAGTGTGCCGTGTGGCATGCAAAATTCCAGTAGCAAGGAGCTTAGATGCAAATGTGAACGTGTGGCACTCTGTGTCACCAGTGGAATCGTAGATTTTTTTTTTTTTTGACAAACATACCTGTATTATAGTTAAGGAAACGTAGAAATACCAGTACAAGTACGCATACGGCTACAAAGGACAACTGTCCCACCAAACTTTACAGAAAGAGCCACAAGAAAAGTAAAAATTACAACCAGGTCCCTGGACTCTTTCCCCTTCCATCTCCGACGCCGGAATCCGCCGCCGCCGCCGCCGCCACGATCGGACGAAGACCCCTCGCACCAAGGCTTCATGGAGCCGCAGTAGTCGTCCGGCACGTCGTTGAAAGAGCTTCGGCCGGGGACACGCCCTGAACTTCGCCGATCCCGAATCGACGCTCGCCGTCGGCTGACGCCAAAGGGAAGTCGAGGTCGATCCGCTCGCCTGCAATCCACAGCACCCACAGCCGCCTTTGCACCGAAGCCGAAAAGCGTCACGAGCACCGCCGCTCCATCGCACCGACGAAGCAGCGACCGACGCGGACTCCAACACAGACACTCCACGCAGGGAGTACCACCTCCACAGACTCGCTATCGTCGCCGGTGGAATCGTAGATTGGCAATCTGCGTCGATGGATAAATTGGCGGTCCATGGATACGCTGGGACGCTGAGAAGGCCTCCACGGAACGGAATTGGACAGGGGCCCATTAGCAAATGGCAGCCCAGCCAGCCCAGTTTCCATGTAACTTCTCTACAGCCACCTCGTTCGTTTCCCCCAATCGAGCCACTCCTGAACTCTCCGCCGCCGGCTGCCACCGCCACGCCACCGCTGATCCGATGTCTACCTCCGCGCCGGCGCTTGGATCTGCTCCTGACCTCCACTCTGCCTCCGCTCTCTCTATAGTGGAGTAGTATCTATTAGCACACGCATCGCGGCAGCATCGTCGTTCCACTGCCGCTGCACGCCCCCACCGCCGCAAGCCACCCGCGTGATTCCATTGATTCCCTGCCTGGTTGCCCGTCCGTCCGTCCGTCGTCCATGGATTCCATGAAGAAGAAGGCGAAGCAAACGCCGCATCCGCCGCCGAGCCCTACCGCTGACAGCTCCGGCGGCGGCGACGTCGATCGTATCAGCGCCCTGGACGACGACTTGTGCGAGCTCATCCTCAGGTTGGCGCGCCTCAACGTGAGGGAGCTGGTGCGCACGAGCGTGCTGTCCAAGCGGTGGCGTGGCCTCTGGAAGCGTTGTCCCGTCCTTGACTTCTTCGGGTGGCCGGTGCTCAACTCGGCCGGCGACGTCCGGCAGTACATCACCATCGTCAACGATGTACTGAAGCAGCGTGCGGGTGCGACATCGGAGGCCTGCATCGATGAATTGAAGATCCCGCTGTTGTACAATGGGAATCTGGTACTCTGGACGCCGGCCACGAGAGCAGCGGCCATGAAAGATGCGGAGGTGTGGATTCGGTACGCCATGCATCACCAAGTGAAGGCCTTCCACTTCAACCTTCGCCTGCGGCCAATCTATGCCCAGGAGAAGCCTATAGTGGATCTCGATGAACATCTTCGCAGCTCCCCAAAGCTGGAGTGTTTGCGTTTGGGATTCTACTGCGACATAGAAGTCCGACTCCCACGCACTGCGGTGTTCACATCACTCAAGGACCTCACGCTCGAATTCTTGGATTTAGCTGCAGGTAGTGGTCACCTTATTGCTCGCCTCTTGTCCTCGGTTTGCTGCCCAAGCTTGCAGAAGCTATGCATGAGCTGTGTCCACTTCAATGAAGCTGGGACCAATGAGCTGGTGCTTGAAGCCGGCGAGCTTTTGGAGCTATCCATGAAGGGTGTCGATGAGATAGAGGTGCTTGAACTGAGGACCCCGAAGCTCCTGTATCTTGAGATCAAAGTTTGCGAGCATATGGAGTCGCTCAGGATCTTGGCCCCAGGGCTCAAGGAGCTCACTTATTTCAACACAGACACAACCTTCATCCAAGGTCGTTTGCCGTGTGTGCAGCGCTTAAAGATTGACCTGTACACGTATATGGAGGAGGAGGGCGACGATGAGGAAGACCCAAATCGCAGTAGTATCTATCTCCTGAAGCTTTGTAGCTCATCAGTCAGATGCCTCCTCGTGCATCTTTACGTTCCACCGGTGTGTATATATTTTGTTTCTTGTGAGACTGGCATTACACGCTGTTTGTTTCACACTTTTTCAGTTTGTTGGCTTTGCATCTGTTTTTGTTTTTGACCCTTGATTTGATGTCAGGAAGAAAAGCGGGACATTGACTTGATCGAAGATAACATGCCACAGCTTCCTAACATCACATCTTTGTTGGTTACCATTGATGTTACTTGTGAACGCCATTCCTTTGGAGATGGCGTTGCAGGTATCCTCACAAGATTTAGAAATCTCGAATATCTCAGTCTAGTGCTAGACGATTCACCAGATATTGGGCATAAGGAGGTGAGCACCAAATATTAACCTAACTCCATATTAAAGAAACCTTTGGCCTTGTATATTAGTTTTTATCCTGTGTTTCCCTCGCACTGAACCGTGCATATCGATTTCCATGCTGCAACAGGATGAATATTACAAAGAAGATGATGTTGAAGGTTTCTCCTGCAATCATCCAGACCACTGGAACGTAAACGATATCTATTTAGCTAAGCTCCGCGAAGCAGATTTTAGGGGAATGACAGGAACTGGATGCGAAATCCGCTTCTTGCAGTTTGTGCTCGCAAGTGCCACAGATCTTCAAAGTGTGACGGTAAGCTTCAACTTGTACTTTATTGAAGAAGAAGACGAAGACAACAGGATGCATTATTTTCTGCATTCACTGCTTGGACATGGAACATGGACTACCTGCGAGGATGAGGATTTTGATAATAAGCCGTATAAGTGTAGTAAGTTGTATAAGTGGGCGCCTTCTCCATGAATTGACAGATTATTACTGGTATCTAGTACTATGTCTGTTTTCTTGGTTTCTTTAATTCTCTTGTTGTTGGAATATAAACTGTTCTTTGCTTGTAATATATAATCAAGAGCACCTCTCAGGCTCTTTTAATTCTCTTGTTGGTATTGTATATAAATTGTTTGTATTGTAGCTTGCTTGTGTTGGCATATAATCACTTTGGTTGATGCACTCATTGTTTGCTGTGAAGGTCGTTTCTTTTTTTTTTTTTCTTTTTTGTGATTCTTACCTCCTAAGGCTATATAATCCCCACCCCCACCCCCTGGTATATCAGCAGAAATGACTATGGTCTTTTCGTTTAAAAAGTACTGTCGTTGTGCAATTTGACATGATTATAGTGAGCCTGAATTTTTGTTTTCTTACATTTCTTTTTCATAACAAGGATCAACTGAACTGAGGAAGCCATAAATAATGCATGAGAATGAATGTGTACACCTGTTTCATCTTCCAAAGTCTTGTATTGCTGGTTTTAACTACACCTAGCCCCCTCTTCTTTGATTATGGGTTCAGAAAAACTGTGGAATTCTCATGACCTTTATAAATTTACACGCCAATAGTTTTGTGTCGTGAGTTGGAATAATCCGTGGTCTCTACTGTATAACACCTGAACATATGTGCACATGACAATTTTGATAGCTAATTAAATATTGAAACTAATATTTACTTTGTGCTACCTACATGTGGACATATCATTCTGTTTTTAATTAAGTTGCAATTTCTTCTCTTGATTTGTACTAGCTTGCAATTTTGTTTGTTTTATGTCCAGACCATTCCTATGTCAGCACTGATAAAAACTTTAGAAATACTGTTGTTCCACTAATGTTGTCACCATCTACAGAGATTAGACTGGTGGAGATGTTGCTTCATTGGGACCACAATCAGTCACCAAGGCCCATCAGTTGTTTGACTTGGCGAAGAAATCTGATAGGGGTTTGCTCCTCTTCATAGTAAGTGAAAACAAAACCTCCAGTTGCTTTTCTTATACCCATCCTCGAGTCATAGTATTTGCCCTGAGGATTGTTTGATATTAAATATTTATGAAATGGTTGCTATTTTCAGCATGGAAAAAAAATACTGTTTTGAGGCATGTATGCTAATCAGTGTGATTAAGCAAGGCAAGCTCTGCTTTCATTTCGAGAGTTCGTGGCTTAGGCTTCCAGGTTTCCAGGAAGCTGTGCAACAGAATTGGATTGCTCCCTTGTCATCTAATAGCACGACCGAGTGTCTTTTTTCTGAAATTGTAGTGCCTCAACAAAATCTCTCTACTAGAGTCAATGCAAGGTTGGTAATGTTAAATCCCAACTTGCTATGGCCAAAGAGATTATGCATAGACTTGAGATTGCGACTCTTGGGACCGAGTGGAGGGCGAGGAGCAACAGAATTGAATTTACGCCAATAATTTACACGCCAATAGTTTTGTGTCATGATTATGCAAACACTTCCTTTTATCATATGCATACACTGAACGAACTCTGAATATCCAAGCCAAATGTGTCTGACTGTCTGCATTTCAGCATTGCAGAGAGATTTTCTTTTAAAACTGTTCAAGGCAGCTATCCAAAACAACTATTCTGTGATGTCATTACAAAGTAAGATGTTTTTTTTTAAAAAAAAGTTTACAACTGACATCATCAGGTTATGTTTGGAAGTTCTTAGAACCTGTGCAAATGTTATTGGTTAAACCTGTCATGGTTATCACGAGATGAGGGGGGTCAACGTTTGGGGACAACCTTCACTTCTCATATCGGACCAGTACGTGGCCAATGATCAAGGTGCTGCAGCATCCCACATCCAGCATCAATAGAAGGGGTTAGTCAGTAGCCATCTCAACTTACAACTCAATTTTTTTTTTGGTAGCTCTGGAAAACTGATATATGCATGCATGTGTTCTTCATCCAAATTCAGAAAGCACAAGCCTAGCCTTTAATCTTGTGGTTTGCTTATTTAAGCCTTGCAGAAAGCTGAAGGCAATGCCTGATTGTCGTTGCAATATGCATCACAAACGTCCTGTACCATGATCCCTTGCCTCTGTGACCAGCTAGAATTGAGGCATGACAAATAGGAACTAGCAAACAGTGTCGTTGTGCTTGTCAATGTGGACTACGAGGGAGATACTGAGTGGTTTGACGACATCCATGTACCTTACCGATATATCACTTCACCCTCGTGCGTGTCGAAGAAGCCAAAGCCTGAATTTTTGTTCTCTTACATTTCTTTTTCATAACAAGGATCAACTGAACTGAGGAAGCCATAAATAATGCATGAGAATGAATGTGTACACCTGATTCACCTTCCAAAGTCTTGTATTGCTGGTTTTAACTACACCCAGCCCCCTCTTCTTCTTTGATTATGGGTTCAGAAAAACTGTGGAATTCTCATGACCTTTATAAATTTACACGCCAATAGTTTTGTGTCATCAGTTTGAATGATCCGTGGTCTCTACTGTATAACACCTGAACATATGTGCACATGACAATTTTGATAGCTAATTAAATATTGAAACTAATATTTACTTTGTGCTACATACATGTGGACATATCATTCAGTTTTTAATTAGGTTCCAATTTCTTCTCTTGATTTGTACTAGCTTGCAATTTTGTTTGTTTTATTTACAGACCATACCTATGTCAGCACTGGTAAAAACTTTAGAAATACTGTTGTTCCACTAATGTTGTCACCACCTACAAAGATTAGACTGGCGGAGATGTTGCTTCATTGGGACCACAATCAGTCACCAAGAGTCATCAGTTGTTTGATTTGGTGAAGAAATCTGATAGGGGTTCGCTCCTCTTCATACTAAGTGAAAACAAAACCTCCAGATGCTTTTCTTATACCCATCCTTGAATCATAGTATTTGCCCTGAGGATGGTTCGATATTAAATATTTAACCTAATTCCATATTAAAGAAACCTTTGGCCTTGTATATTAGTTTTTATCCTGTGTTTCCCTCGCACTGAACCGTGCATATCGATTTCCATGCTGCAACAGGATGAATATTACACAGAAGATGATGCTGAAGGTTTCTCCTGCAATCATCCAGACCACTGGAACATAAACGATATCTATTTGGCTAATCTCCGTGAACCAGATTTTAGGGGAATGACAGGAACTGGCTGCGAAATCCGCTTCTTGCAGTTTGTGCTCGCAAGTGCCACAGATCTTCAAGGTGTGACGGTAAGCTTCAACTTGTGCTTCATTGAAAAAGTCGAAGACAGCAGGATGCATTATTTTCTGCATTCACTGCTTGGAGATGAAACATGGACTACCTGCAAGGATGAGGATTTTGATAATAAGCCGTATAAGTGTAGTAAGTTGTATAAGTGGGTGCCTTCTCCATGATTGACAGATTATTTCTGGTATCTAGTACTATGTCTGTTTTCTTTGTTTCTTTAATTCTCTTGTTGTTGAAATTGTATATAAACTCTGTTCTCTGCTTGCGATATAATCAGGAGCGCCTCTCAGGCTCTCACAATATACAGGCTCTCACATTTCTAGCGGTTCTGTCAGCCTGCGGACATTCTGGTCTGGTGGATGAAGCTCTGTCCATGCTGCATTTGATGAAGAGCAAGTACGGGATTGATCCACAACCAGAGCATTACACATGTTTAATAGACATGCTCGGACGCGCAGGCCGTATTGGCGAGGCTTGGGATCTATATTGTAGTCTAACGGCAAGTCGAAATAAGTCTTCCAGTGCCATCTGTGTCGCTATGTTAAATGCCTGCAGAGCAAACATGGATACTGTAAGAGGAAAGATGGTAACTGTGCGCATGCTGGAGGGTTGATTCACAGAATCCTAGGATTCATGTGTTGATATCGAATTTTCATGCTGCTTTGAGATGATGGTCTGAATCAAATGAGTCGAGGAGGATTATAGTGGACAAGGGTCTCAGGAAAGAAGCGGCTAGCAGTCATGTTTGTTTTGGCTAAAAACTAATTGTGCACATATCTTGAAAATATTTGCCAGAGTGTGACAAAGGTTGGGATACCATGGCAGCCAACCAAAGGGACCCTCTGTATCCTAAGTACACGCCGCAACTAGTATATCAAGAATTTTAGTGCTGGTTTTTGTTTTTGTCAGCATAGTGTACTTTTTTGATAGATAAAAAATTTGAAAATTGTTGGTGTATATATGCCTAATTAATCCCAAATCATACAGCTTCATCTAGCTTGTGTTGGCATATAATCACTTTGGTTGATGTACTCACTGTCTGAAGGTCATTTTTCCATCTTTCTTTTGTGATTCTTACCTCCTAAGGCTTTATAATATTTCTCCCCTGCTATATCAGCAGTAATGGACACTCTCTGGTCTTTCGTTTAAAAATAACTGTCGTTGTGCATTTTGACATGATTGTAGTGAGCCTGAACATTTGATCTCTTATAACATTTCTATTTCGTAAAAAGGAACAACTGAGGAAGCCAAATAAACAATGCATGAGAATGAATGTGTGCACCTGATTCATCTCTTGGGAAACTAGACCTTAACCCTCTTCTTGGATTATGGGTTCAGAAAAACTGCGGAATTTGTCATGACTTCTATAAGTTTACATGCCAATTGTTTTGTGTCATGAGTTGGAATGGTCAGTCGTCTCTACCGTGTATAAAAGTAGTATCCAACAGAAACATACTGAGAGATTAATTTGGCAGAGGTACAGAAGTTGATCAAGTTCAGCGCTGACTTTAACCATCTTGGTAAAGAATGCCCTTTCAACCAACAGGTACACATGACCTTTTTTCACGAACAAATACTTGTGACCCACCATAAGAATCACAGAAAGGATATTATCATTAAAACCTCTCAATAGTTTTTTCAGTGTCCACATAACCTTTTTTTTACAATAAACACACTTATATTAAATATCACAGCAGCCGGTTTACAAAGAGGTCCTCCAAAGAAGACCAAATTAAACGAAAGTGGTGGAAACAGAGAAGATCAGGACAACACTGTCCATAGCGATGGGGACGAAGGAGCCGCCGGCGGGGGGTCGCAGAGGCGTCAGAGACGCATACACCCGGGTGGAGGCCATGCACAGAGCGTCGGTTGAGAGCGGGCTGGTGAAGCCGTTGTTGGAGAAGCACACCGACGACCGATGGATGCGGTTGTAGTTGTCGCCGGAGATTGGTGAATCGGCTTGTACCAGGATCCCAGGGGGTGGCGGCGATGTCGAACCCGCACCAGGAGCGGAGCCATCTTGTTGAAGAAGTAAGCTCCTGGGCTCGTGACTGCTGTGGAGGGGAAGCGGGGATGGGGTCGCGCACGAAGGAGCACCAGCAGCAGAGGGCGGAAGGGAGCGGAGGAGGGGTTGCTGGAGAAGAGGGTGGCAGGGATTTTATTTTATTGGTACTAACCTTAGGGGCAAGAACGACCAAAGCGAGGTAGCCGGAGAAGACTCTGGCGACGACGAGGACGACGGCCGGCCACAGAAGGTAGAAGAAGCCACGACGGGAACAAGCCATAAAGGCACTAAAGAAACAGAACTAGGAACTACTACTAGCTACTTAGAGGCGTCGGGCCCCGCTCCCGACGCGCTCCGGCGAGATCGCCGGAGGCGAACGGGAGGGGGCTGGAGGAGAGGCGGCTGGGAGGAGTTGGGAGGTCGCTTCCTACTGAAGGAAGCCGTGTATCTGTCTGTCCCTCGCTCCAATCTGCACGCTTTCAGTGTCCACATGACCTTAGTTTTCTTACTCCTTGTTGACACTCAAAATGGAACGATCGTTGTTTCATGTAATGCAACGTGTCAAGCAAATAGATGAGTGTGCAACCTCGTGGGCGTCTAAGGCCCTCTCGGTGTGTTGGTGCGAAGCCCTAGCTTTGTGTCAACACTCCTATACGCATGTTTGAACCTCTAGCAACATACAACTTTGATATTTTCCCTGTACCGCATCGGTAACTATTAGATTACTACGTCCGGACGGCATAACTCAGTGGGCGCTTGGTGGGCTGCGACGCCAGCCCATATCGATTGGCTACAGCGGCCACAATTTTCATCCACTCATCTCTTTGCCTGTTCTCATCCACTCATCTCTCTACCTTATCCCATGTCGTTCTGCCGTACACCGCCTCCTCCCTCGTGCGAGGCTTGCACCGCTCGCGCCACCATGCTTCCTCTCATTGCGGCAAGAAGCTCCATCCGGTGAAGGTGCCCCCCGACACCGGCTTCTCCTTCCCCAACTCCGGCGTACTCCCCACCCACCCACCCACCCACCATAGTGGCTCCTTCCCCCGACTCCGTGCCCCAATGGCTCCTTCCCCGCATCCTCCACCCCATTGTTGAGCACAGGCATGAAAAACCGAGAACCGAAACCAAACCTGAAAAAAATCGAAAACCGAACCGGAAAATACCAAAAACGAAAAAATCGGTTCCTATTCGGTTCCCGTTTTACAGGTACCGAATTTACCGAGGTATTTTGGTTCTCTGTATGCGAATTTACTTGAGGTATTAACCGAAGTACCGAATACGGCCCAAGAACTATAGCTCAACACCAGCCCACGTAAGAATCCCTAGCCTCTTTAGCAAGTTACCGCTTGCTCACCCAGCCCTAGGCCCCGGGCATTCCGTCTCCCGTCGCCCCCACGCAGCTCGCGCCCGTAGCCGCCACCCCCCGCCGCCCTCGCTTGCGCAGCCGTGCTGGCCCGCCCGGCAGCCCCTCGCGCCGCCCGCCCTCACCGTCCCATCCCGGCCCCCAACGTCGTGCCTTCGCTCCTACCGCTTCACGGACACTCGAAAGGCGGTTCGAGGGCGACCCCACGAGCACGAGGCCACACGACTGCATCGTCCACCAGGTGAGGCAGCGACAACGACGACAACTTCTCCTCTGTAATTTTCCCGTTTGGTTCTGTTTGGTATATACCGGAACCGAACTGAAAGAACCGATACCGAATTTTGCTCGGTACTCAGTTTTTTTAGGAACCGACCGGTACCACTTTGTTGAGGAACTGAATTTTCGTGGATACCAAAGAACCAAACCGTTCGGTTCGGTATTACCGAACGCCCAGGGCGACCCTCTTCAGCAGCGCCCCTCCCTCAACACTGGCATCCTCCACACAGAGAGCTCGTAACGCCTTCGATCCGGCGACCATGGGCTCCCCGCGTTGATCTCAGTCGCCCAATGCTGCAGTGGTATGTTTCAATTGTTTCAAACACTTTAGAGCATATGTCACTACTACACAAACGACTTCTCTTCTCGAGCCTAAAAACGCGGTTACTCCTGGTTGGAAATTGAACGGGAAATAAAGGGACCCCTTTATTCCCGGTTGGACTCTCCGGGAATAAAACACCATGCAGCCACAAGACCCCGCGCACCCAGGACCTCTACTCCCGGTTGGAGTCTCCAACTGGGAGTAAATGTAGATCTTTACTTCCTGTTGTTAATCTAAACCGGGAATAAACATCTACTCCTAGCTGGAGACTCCAACCGAGAGTAAATCGATGGAGGGGATGTGAAAACCACGACAAAAATTTCCATGGCCTGTCAAATTTTACTCCGGGCCGGTATTATGAGCCGGGAGTGAAAGTCTTTCTGGTCCCGGTTGGAATTGGGAGCCGGGAGTAAAGTTATGAGTATATTACCTTGCTCCTTCTCCTTCCTCCACCCAAATCGCTTCCACGATGGGAGCTGCTGCTGCCGCTCGCTTGCTAGTGCCACGATGGGCCACGGAGTGCTGCTTGCTGCCTTGCAAGCTAACAAGACAGGTGATGTAGTGTACTGGTGCGTTCTCGTCGTAGCAAGCCGCCGCCGCCGCCCGTTGCGAAGCATAGAAGGACAGGCGACCTACTGCCGTCGTCCTGCCATCGGAGAGGCGAGAGCGCGTGGGGGGCGGCGGGCGCGGCGAGTTCCCGTCCTGCTCGCGTCAGATCTCGACGCCCTGCTCGCGGCGTCTGGGTAGCGGCCGAAGTTGAGGCCAGCCTCCTCGTCCCCGTCCTCCCGCTCCTTGACGACGGCGCGGCCCCCTATTGCATCTCCTCCTCACATAAAGCCAACAGTCGAGCACGAGGTGCAGGGGAGGTGCGGCGGCTCTCCATGGCTACCTCTGCAGCGCCACATTGGAGCACGAGGTTTCTTCTTACTCTATTTCTTTTATTTTGTTATTATACACTAATTTTGCCACTTCGTTGAACTAACAAGTTCTTTCTTGTAGATCTACCATCATGGTTTCTGTGAGACGAGCAGAGAATGGAGTCCAGCCATATCAATGATGATTTCTGAGCTCCTTTTTTTGTTTCGTGTTTCTATTATGAAGATTAAAAATTGAATTACCATTTGTGATCTCATTGGAAATAACGTGTAATCTGCCGATGTAAAGATGAGATGTATAGCTTGTGATGTTGATTTTTTTTTATCTGATTTGAAAAATATGTGTACCAGCTATGAATTTCAATCAACGATAAATCGTGCCGCAACAAGAATTGTGAAAATTGTTGATTATAGCAAGCACATTTTTGGCAGCAAGAATTGAAATGAAGCAAAAAATGGTATATACCGGCTGGAAAAAAAAAAAAAAAAAGAAAAAGAAAAAAAGAAAAGAAAAAGAAACAACCCTTTACTCCCTGGTTGGAGACAACAACCGGGAGTAAAGCCCATGGCCGACCACGTGAGCTTTACTCCCTTGGTTGGTACCCAACCGAATAAAACCCCTACCTCTATTCCCTCGGTGCGAATATTTTTATTCCCCAACTCGTATTCCCGGTTTTATAACCGAGAATAGAGGGGGTTCCCAGCCGGGAATAAAAGCCCGTGTTGTACTAGTGTGTTGCAGTTGAATCATACAAATGTTTCAAAAAGTTAATATGGGAATGTTTTATAGGTTGCAATTGTTTTCAGAGGCACGTTGCAAGCATTTGTTCAAAATGTTTCACTTGCTTCTAAACGTTTGTTGCAAACGTTCTGATCGGGATGTTTCATATGGTTTATTCAAGTGTTGCAATAATATGCCCCAAATGTTTCAGTTGCTTTCAATCTTTATGTTGCAGCAATTTTCCCCATGTGTTGCAAGTGTTTTATTCTGGTGTTTTATGTTGAGCCAGGGGCTGGGGGTGCTCCGGTCACCGAGGGGTTGTTGGACGTTCTCATCGCACGCCGGGGGCGTGCTGCGGGCACGCTCGGCGGTTCTGCGGCGGAAGCACGCCCACGCCCGTGCGTCACGCCGTGCTGACTGATGGGTCTGGCTTAATTTGTTGATGGGCCTCGCGTCCGAACGATGCTGCTTCCAAACGTCCAGGCGCTATCGCGCCCGTAAAAAAATCGGCTAGGGGTCTCATCATTTAGTTCAGATGGCAAGAGCCCAAATTTCAAACAGAACTGTTGCATTGTCCTGTTGAGAAAATTTACGGCATTTTTCCAGAGAAGCATATGCTATAGAGACAGTGGCTAAATTTGTTGGTACAAGGATTGTACATTTGCACCAGTCATCAGACAGATCAAATTCCAAAAAAAACTAAATAGAAAATGCATAAACGATAAACTTGCCACAATAAAAGATTGACCTTGAGATGGGAATCAAGAGTGTGCGCTGTGCCATGCAAAATTCCAGCAGCAAGAAGCTTAGCTTAGATGCAAATGTGAACCTGTGGAGCAGCAGTGGAATTGGACGAGGGCCCATTAGCAAATGGCAGCCCAGCCAGCCCAGCTTCCATGTAACCCTAACCACCGCAAACTTCTGCCTCGTTCATTTCCCCTGATTTTCCCAATCGAGCCACTCCTCAACTCTCCGCCGCCGGCCGCCGCCGCCACCGCTGCTCCGATGTCGACCTCCGCGCCGGCGCATGGATCTGCTGCTGACCTCCACGCTGCCTCCGCTCTCTCTATAGTGGATTAGTATCTACTAGCACAAGCATCGCAGCAGCATCGATCCCTAACTTCTTCAACCATCGTCGTTCGTTCCACTGCCGCTGCTCGCACCACCGCAAGCCACTGGCCTGATTCCATTGATTCCCCGCCTGCTAGCCCGTCCGTCTGTCAGCCATGGATTCCATGGAGAAGAAGGCGAAGCAAACGCTGCCGCCACCGAGCCCAACAGCTGACAGCTCCCTCGGCGGCGACGTCGATCGTATCAGCGCCCTGGACGACGACTTGTGCCAGCTCATTCTCAGGTTGGCGCACCTCAATTTGAAGGAGCTGGTGCGCACGAGCGTGCTGTCCAAGCGGTGGTGCGGCCTGTGGAAGCGTTGTCCCGTCATCGACTTCTCCGGGTGGCCGGAGCTCGAGTCGCCCGACGACGTCCGGCAGTACATCACCATCGTCAACAACGTACTGGAGCAGCGTGCGGCTGCGACATTGGAGGCCCACATCGATGAATTGAAGATCCCGCTGTTGTACCATGGGGATCGGCTACTCTGGACGCCGGCCACGAGAGCAGCGGCCATGAAAGATGCGGAGGTGTGGATTCGGTACGCCATGCATCACCAAGTGAAGGCCTTCCACTTCAACCTTCAACTGCGGCAAATCTATGCCCAGGAGAAGCCTATAATGGATCTCGATGAACATCTTCGCAGCTCCCCAAAGCTGGAGTGTTTGCGTTTGGGATTCTACTGCTACACAGAAGTCCGACTCCCACGCACTGCGGTGTTCACATCACTCAAGGACCTCACGCTCGAATTCGTGGATTTAGCTGCAGGCAGTGGTCACCTTCTTGCTCGCCTCTTGTCCTCGGTTTGCTGCCCAAGCTTGCAGAAGCTATGCATGAGCTGCATCCACTTCAATGAAGCTGGGACCAATGAGCTGGTGCTTGAAGCCGGCGAGCTCTTGGAGCTATCCATGAAGTGTGTCTATGAGATGGAGGTGCTGGAACTGAGGACCCCGAAGCTCCTGTATTTTGAGATTAACAAGTGGGAGCATGTGGAGTCGCTCAGGATCTCGGCCCCAGGGCTCAAGGAGCTCACTTATTTCCGTAGCACAGCCTTCATCCAAGGCCGTTTGCCGTGCGTGCAGCGCTTAAAGATTGACTTGAGCACCTATATGGAGGAGGGGGGTGACGATGATGAAGACCCAAATCGCAGTAGTATCTATCTCCTGAAGCTTTGTAGCTCATCAGTCAGATGCCTCCTCGTGCATCTTTACGTTCCACCGGTGTGTATATATCTTGTTTCTTGTGAGACTGGCATTACACGCTGTTTGTTCCACACTCTTTCAAATTGTTGGCTTTGGATCTGTTCTTCTCTGACCCTTGATTTGATTGATGGCAGGAAGAACAGCGGCACATTGACTTGATCAGAGATAACATGCCACAACTTCCTAATGTCACATCTTTGTTGGTTAGCATTGGTGTTACTTCTGGGTACCATTCCTTTGGAGATGGTGTCGCAGGCCTCCTCACAAGATTTAAAAATCTCGAATATCTCAGTCTAGTGCTAGACAATTCAGAAAATTTCAGCCTTATGGAGGTGAGCTGCAAACATTACTCCAAATTATAGAGACCTCTGGTCTTGTATATTAGTTTTATCCAATGTTTCCCTCACACTGAACCGTGCATATCGATCTCCATACTGCAGCAGCTGGCATATTGCTTAGATGATGATGAGTATCACTTAATAGTTGAGGAAGCTTTCTCATGCAATCATCCAGACCACTGGAATGGAAGCGATATCTATTTAGCTAAGCTCCGCAATGCAGATTTTAGGGGAATGACAGGAACTGGTTGCGAAATCCGCTTCTTGCAGTTTGTGCTCGCAAGTGCCACAGATCTTCAAAGTGTAACCGTAAGCTTCAACTTGTGCTTCATTGAAGAAGGAGTCCACGAAAGCAGGATGCATTATTTTCTGCATTCACTGCTTGGAGATGGAACATGGACTATTTGTGAGGATGAGGATTTTGATAATAAGCCGTATAAGTGTAGTAAGTTGTATAAGTGGGCGCCTTTTCCATGAATTGTCAGATTATTACTAGTATCTAGTACTATGTTTGTTTTCTGGGTTTCTTTAATTCTCTTGTTGTTGGAATTGTATATAAACTGTTCTTTGCTTGTAATATAATCAAGAACACCTCTCAGGCTCTTTAATTCTCTTGTTGGTATTGTATATAAATTGTTGGTATTGTATAGCTTGCTTGTGTTGGCATATAATCATTTTGGTTGATGTACTCTCGTTTCTTTTTGTTTCTTTCTTTTGTGATTCTTACCTCCTAAGGCTATATAGCCGAAATGAACACTCTCTGGTCTTTCGTTTAAAAAGTACTGTCGTCGTGCATTTTGACATGATTATAGTGAGCCTGAATTTTTGTTCTCTTACATTTCTTTTTCATAACAAGGATCAACTGAACTGAGGAAGCCATAAATAATGCATGAAAATGAATGTGTACACCTGATTCACCTTCCAAAGTCTTGTATTGCTGGTTTTAACTACACCCAGTCCCCTCTTCTTTGATTATGGGTTCAGAAAAACTGGAATTCTCATGACCTTTATAAATTTACACGCCTGTAGTTTTGTGTCATCAGTTGGAATGATCCGTGGTCTCTACTGTATAACACTTGAACATATGTGCACATGACAATTTTGATAGCTAATTAAATATTGAAAATTTGAAACTAATATTAACTTTGTGCTACATACATGTGGACATATCATTCAGTTTTTAATTAAGTTGCAATTTCTTCTCTTGATTTGTACTAGCTTGCAATTTTGTCTTTTATTTACAGACCATTTGTCATTTTACAGACCATGGCCTACGTCAGCACTGAAGGTATCAAAAACTTTAGAAATGGACATAATTTGGAATGACGTGGACGAACGGGGGATCAGTTTTTGTTGTACCAAAATAAGGGTAATGGTAGATGGTAGATAACTACCGTAGGAAGAGGAGTGGGAAGGTTGGAGGAAGGGAAAGAGAGAGTCCCCCCTGCCAACATCCTCGTGGGCTGCGCGGCCTCCGATAGCAGCAAAGGGGGGCACGAGATGGAGACAGTTGGTGCACCCAGGCGGGGCCAGGATGGCCTTAGGGTTTGAACCTCTAGCAACATGGTGGCGCTGGGGACACCAGAGCAACGACGCCGGCGAGACGGAACACAAGGGGAGGGAGAATGGCCGAGGTGGAAGGTATCGCGCGTTTTTTTGTCTCTGTCCCCCGGTTGTGGGGTCACATGAGAGGGCTGGAGGACCCTAGAAGCCTCTACGGTTGTGCGTGATCCAGTGTGTACCGTAGATGGGTGATCGGATGGACATAATTTGAGAATGACGTGGACGAACGGGGGATCAGTTTTTGTTGTACCAAAATAAGGGTAATAATAATAATAATAATAATGGTAGATGGTAGATAACTACCGTAGGAAGAGGAGTGAAAAGGTTGGAGGAAGGGAAAGAGAGAGTCCCCCTGCCAACATCCTCGTGGGCTGCGCGGCCTCCGATAGCAGCAAGGGGGGGCACGAGATGGAGACAGTTGGTGCTGTGCGGCGCTGGTGGCGTCGCCGCCTTTATTGGCATTGGCCAGATGGGGGCGACACGGGGCCAGTGATCCACATGGCCTTAGTTTTCTTACTCCTACACGCATGTTTGAACCTCTAGCAACATACCTCTAGCACCGCTTCTCATCATGTTTGAACCTCTCGCAACATGCAACATAGCAACATGCAGCGATAAAGGCCGGAGGAGCGCACGGGAAGTCCTCGGGAACGGCCCTCACACCTGGAAGCGGAGGTGGAGGGAAGGTCGACATGGCCTCCCCGGATCCATAGCCTAGGTATGAACGGGAGGGGACGATCAATAGGTAAATTTATTTGATATGGTTTTACCCGTTTCAACGTTTTTTTCAGCAAGTAAATAAAATCAGTTAACTAAAAAATGCCTGAATATATCTCAGTGTGATAATTTCAGTGAAATAAAATCAGTGCCCTAATATATCTCAGGTGATAATTTCAGTGAGTGCGTTAAGCTTTTAACTGTAAACAGAGTGCATTTGCATGGGACACAGAAAAGAATTTAGAGTGGAAAGAGGCTTCTGGTCTAATTTGCGAGTGATTAATGACTACGAAAAATTCACATCAGCAAGGAAACAATCATAAACTAGCATATTTGAGGGGTTTTCCTTGTGAGTTGTGATGAATGATAATCTGTCCAGAACTAGGAGTTAACATTCTGTTGTGATCACCTTTTCTGTCATTAATGTTTTCAAACACTTCGTTTTTGGCATTTCCTCTGAATATTTTTGTGTGGCTGCTAAGCCTATTTGAGTCCTGTGGAACCTTTGTGGACTGTATCCATGTTGATACTATTTTCCATATATGTTAACGGACCAAGAAATTGTTATGGAAATTGTCAAGGACTTGAAGCTCATCAATGCTGGAAGGATGCTAGAGAATAGTAAAACTCTCACTCAATCTCGAGTCCCTGTTGGAGAAGTTCCTGGAAGTGTGATTACAATGCATGTTGTTGTGCGACCTCCCTAATCTCTACTACATAAGAAGGATGAAAAGGAGGCCACGGTTTCGTGCGGTAAAAAATTTGGTACGTCGCTTCCGCCCGTGCGATCGGTGTTACTGCCTCCGTTAAAAAAAAAAAAGAGCAAAGAAGGAAACTATTTATAGTCGTGATCCATTCAGGAAATAGCACGCATAAGAAGGAAACCGATGTTTGTGCGATATTTGCCCAGTGGAAAAAAAAGGAAACAAACTCCCTCACCTTCAGCCACCATCCGCGAATCCGTGATTATCTGCCCATCTCCGCTTGGGAGCACCCCAATCGTCGTCCTCTCGTCGTCCTCCCGCTGCTGGCCGTGCGACGCCGCCCGTGCCCTCCCGCAAGTGGCTGCGCCGCCGCTGCACGCCGCACACACTCGTGCCGCAGGTAGCCGCGTCGCCGCCGCCGCCGTGCACCCGCCACACCGCAGGTGGCCGCGCCTCCACCTAAGTTGTGGTTTGGGAGATTAAGTGTAGTTGTGCTGGTATGTCTCTCAAACCCAATGCTTGCATGGATTCAATGCTACGAGTTCCTTAATCTGTGCCAATTCAGGGTTTGATTCGGTTCTCACCATCAGGCCCTTCTTCTCTCCTCCCTATCCATCAAGATCCGCCACCAAGAGTAACTGCCGACCATGGATGCCACACCGCTGAGTTGATGCACCAGCTACCGTCGCTTCTCGCCAAACCGAGGCCGTGCGGCCATGTTCCTCATTGCCGATGCAGACATGTATTATAGGTTGGTTCTAATGTCTCATCATGAATTTTATTAGTATGTGCTGCCGATGCAGTCATGCAGACATGTAGTCCTATGTGCTAGCAGAGAATTGTAATTGAGTTTTGAAAAAAAAAAAATGGGTTCTTGACCTGCGGCTTGCACCAGCTGCATTCCTGGCTGCTACTTTCAAACTGATTCATGTCGTTGTTTGCTTTCAGGCGAGGAGGACAAAGATTAGCGAGCAGATACGGAAACCGTAGGAGCTCGTGCCCAAGATTAGCGAGCAGATACGGAAACCGTAGGAGCTCGTGCCCAACAGTGAGTTGTCACATGATTTTTTCCTTTTCATAACAGCGGATTTGGTCTTGGACTATGTCAATGATCTTTAGAAGCAGGTCAGGGTATATGTCCACATCCAAAAACTATTCTTTTCCACTGAGTGATTTGGGGTATTTTTCTCCTTCCTGAAGTAACTATAATTGCACATACATGACTTAATTTATATTGCATAAATTGCTCCTGATTGCCAATGATGTTTCTGAGTTCTGATTATAACACTGGGAGGCTTATCTTGTCTTTAAAAGTTATTGAATATGAATCTGAAACTCTTGGTCTTCTACTGTTATTTTATAGTAGTACCATGAATATTCTGTGATGTTGCCAGTGCATATAAAGACAATGTTTAGTTCCTTTATTATTCTGAGACTTTTGATTTGATGCACCCACTATGAGCTAGGAGCTAGGTAATGATATAGGAACAACCAATAGCTGATAAAAGCTGAATTCTTAAACATGCCATATTTTGATAAAAACTGATAATGCATATGAATCTTGGCGAACTTTTTATTTAGTCTGTGGTACAAATATTTCAAGTGGGAGATATACCTTAGTGGTTAATACGGTGCATGTTATTCTTTTAAACATCTACATTAGTTCTCTGAAGGTGTCTATATTCATGATTTTTTTTCAGTCAAATAGGATACTTGAATTATTCAATTGAGCAACTAATTAAAATAATGGCCACATTCCTTTCCACCCATGTTTCTGTCAGCGATGTTAAATAGAAAATTTTGCAGTTGACTCCGGCCACCAAGATGCATGTAAAGTATTACATTGTCATTTTTGATGCACCCACTATGAGCTAGGAGCTAGGTAATGATATAGGAACAACCAATAGCTGATAAAAGCTGAATTCTTAAACATGCCATATTTTGATAAATACTGAGAATGCATATGAATCTTGGCGAACTTTTTATTTAGTCTGTGGTACAAATATTTCAAGTGGGAGATATACCTTAGTGGTTAATACGGTGCATGTTATTATTTTTTAAACATCTACATTAGTTCTCTGAAGGTGTCTATATTCATGATTTTTTCAGTCAAATAGGATACTTGAATTATTCAATTGAGCAACTAATTAAAATAATGGCCACATTCCTTTTCACCCATGTTTCTTTCAGCGATGTTAAATAGGAAATTTTGCAGTTGACTCCGGCCACCAAGATGCATGTAAAGTATTACATTGTCATTTTTTTTATGCAAGTTTCACATTGCCATTAACTTTGTGCTCATTGACTACTCTACGTGAATTGTGTGTTGCAAATGACATGCTCTAAAGCACCTCCAGATTCTCGTAACTGTCAGAATTCACCTGTTTTTGTGAAATATCAAATCTTAGATGTATGTAGTCACATGTATGTAGAGATTAAAGTTTGCAGTCGAGATTCAGATGTTTACCTGGCTGGTATTCAGATGTATGACTATACTGTCAAAATTATTTCTGACTGTACTTTTTTTATTACACTGGCATCAGGCATTTGCACCTCCAGACCTCTCACTGAATTATTGCCCCCATAACAGCAACACCAATCCAGATCTGTGGATTCATCTTTTTTTTTTTTTGAACAAGGAAAAGAGTGATGAGTTCTCGCTAAAGTGAACCCTTGGAAAAAGAGGGAACACAATCACTTTGAGCTCAATGTAGTAGACTGCTTAGATGTTTTAGCCTATTATTATACTGCTATCTTGGTGTTACCAGTAAAAAACAACTATGATCTCTATGTAGTGGACTGCTTAGATTTATACAGCTACCAAGGGTTTACAATGATCCATGTGAATTGATGACAACATTTTTATAAATACTGTAGAACAGTACTGTTGAACGGCATCAGAGTCATGCATCAGTTCCTTTGTATCTATGAATAATGTCTACTTTGTTTTCTTTTTGCTTTGTTATGCAGGAAGGACACTAGCTACAACCACTGTGGTCTTAGATGAGAAAAGTTCTGGGCTGCTACTGTGTTTGTTGACAAGGTGACTATCAGTTTCCTACATGTCGGTCATGATTCGGCTTTAGTAGTGAGCTCATGTGTCTCAGTATAAAGTTTGTCAAACCTATGTCAAACAGTGTTGCAGCTCCAAAAATGACCATCGGAGATCAACAGTAAGGAGCTACAACATCGATAGATCATTCTTGTGACTCTAAAGGTGCTCTCGGGTTTGACATTCACCTATACCTTATCCCCCTAATTTAGAAACTAATTTGCTCATGCAGACTTGAGATGGAGGCTTTGACAGAATTTTAAAAATAATTGACAGGTTGTACTGATGGGCACGCATGGACGAACCGGTGATCGGGTACCTTTTGGGGACCTTACAAATACAAACCATGGTGGTAGGTTTCATTTTTTATTTAATAATTTTCATATGTTTGCAAGTCCTCACCAAAATTCATTTAAGCTAATCTAGCTGATCGACCTTGGTGCCACTAGCAGATGGGGATCGCAATGAGCACAAGAGGCAGAGGGAGAGAGAACAACATGCAACAATGCTGGATGAAAGGAGTGAAATAAACAAAAAGCGTTGTGAGAGGGATAACACGAATAGCCAAGGACGTGTTGAGACTCCCCATTCCACAGGTATGGTGGTGGTGTTTTGTGTCACTTTAAAAGCCAAAATAGCTATAAATGAAAAAAAAGATAAAAATAGTGATGACAACAAATAGACAAACAAGTGATTTATTAGTCTCGTGACAATAATAAACAAAATGTAGAGACTCTCCATTCATTTTTATTGCATGGTTCAATAAGAATTTACTATTTTTGAACTTGCAGATGGGAATTCAACATTTGAGAAGGATGAAAATAGTGATTGGCTCCATAGGCAATCAACCTACGATGCTAATAGCTTAGAACTATTATCAGGTTACTTATTTATTGGTCGCGGTACTTATTTATTGGTCATGTGACCATAAATGACGTAGTCTGCTTATTGTACATTTTAATTTTTTTGAATTGTTATGTTTGTAGAAGTTTCGGTACCTTTAACCAACACTGGTGACGAGGATGTCATGGACACTGACGAAGACATCATTACTATTGATGGAACGGGTACAACTTATACAATGCTTGTGAATTTGTTTAAATTTATCTGTGTTATTCTGCCTGTGTTACAGTCATTCTACTTAGGTTCCGGATATACATCCAATCCCATCAACCAGCATCTCACGTGTCCAAAAGAGCATAGGAACGCTCGTGATAGAGCAAGAAGAGCTGCAATGTCTCCTGGACAAAGGACCCTACTGAACAAGAGACGTCGTGAGTTTACACACTTACCGCGACTATGCTCCAATAACCAAACACGCACCCGCTCGGTCGCCCCCGCCGGGCGGCGCGGGCGGGCGACGACCGCCGCACCTCCCGCAAAGCGTCCTCCCCCCTCCCCTCCCCGTCTCGCCCCGGAGGCCCGCCAGACCCGGTCCGGCCCCGGGGATGGCGGCGGGGCCCTGCGGCATCCCGGCCGGCGGCGTCGACTCGGGCGGAGAGGCGGCGTTCAGCCCCGCCGCCCGTGGCGGGCGACGGGCGGCGTGCGTGAGTCCGGCGCGCACCCGGAGGAGGCGGGATCCGGCCTCCCCACGACGGATCGGCGGCGAGAGGTCCCATTGCGTCGGGCGACGACCTTGAAGACGCCCGGGCTCAGCGGTGTGTGCGGCGGAGGCGAGAAGTGGGGCTGGAGCGGCGGCTCAGCGACCTTGGCGCGGGAGGTCAGGCTGCGGCGTGTCACGCGTTGCGTGGTGCCGGCCGAGCGGTCTTACGCCGGCCTTGCGCGCGGCGCAAGTGCGATATGCTTTGGCGACCGGCGTGGTGTCGGTCAGGCGCGGCAGATGGCGATACGGGGGAGCGGCAGAGGAGCGAAGTGCTTCAGCGGTCGCGGTACGTGGATTGCGGCGAGGAATTGCCCGGTGGGTGGTTGCGGGCGGCGCCCCGTGCCTTGCCATGCGTCGGCGCCAGGGGTTCGTATGCTCCAAGCTTTGCCCCGCCCATCTTTGGTAGCATGGCGGCGGCGTCTTCGGGCGTCGCTCTCCGCTGGGGCGTCATGGTGGAGCTACAGCTACCCTCGCAAGAGGTCTCTCGGTGAAAACCCCGTCCAACTTCGACGAGCGACGGCGGCGCCATTGGCGTCGTACCACTTTGAGGCGTCGTCTCTAGAGATCGCTACGGCCATGCAGCCGGCCATTGTCTTTGACGGCTTCGCCCGGTGCTGGCTTCTTCGTCGTGCGGCAGATGTCAAGGGTGTTGGCTTCTCAAGGTCGAGGGGGCTATTTTTCTTACCGGGTGGACGGGGGTCATCTCTCTCTGTCGTCCGATCAAGCTGCGGGCCGACGCTGGGCGCTAGCATTGCTTCGCAATGGCCGATCACGGGTGCGGGACTGCGTCTCGACGGCGCTTGCAACGACATTGGGGACGACTTGGCTTGCGCCGATCGCGGGTCTTTTCAGCATGGCCGAGCCACCCGGTGTGGTACATCGTCGAAAGATGGCGCTTGCGACAACCCCGGTTTGCTTGATTCGACGGCGCTGCCTTTTCGCGACGGAGTTGCTACGAGGGAACGCCGGCCTACGGCGGCGGTCCGGTTGCTTCCCGGATGATCATCGTGGGTGGGGCATCATTGCTTGTTGTCTTGACGGCAACCTTTGAAACGAGGCTGGAGCATGGAGCGTTGTGGCGGGCGTGGCGAGGAGGCCCCCGCGCACAAGAGAGGAGTCCAACGGCGGATGCGGCGAGGTCCCCCGCGTGTTGTGGAGGCTCGGTCTCGGTTGTTTCATTCCGTCAAATGGTGGCTTTGTTGCACGCACTACTACGGCGAAGGGTCCCCGCGGCGGTGGCCTTCTCGGTGTGGTGGTGTCCACCTCTTTGTTTATCCTTGGCGCCGGATTTCGTCGGTGGTTTTTTGACGACCGCATGTGTGCGGTTTGTGGGTGGTTACCGTAGTTGTTTTTGTCTCCTCGGCTGTTGTGTTTGTTTAGAGACTTGGCCGTGTTGAGGTCTCAATCCGACCGGCTGTTGAGTGGTAACCCGCGTTGATGTCCCAATCCAACCGGGTGAGTATAGTTAGTTTTATTTTTTCTTTTTTTCTTTTCGCGTTGTTTCGTTGTACGACCCAATCTGGGATTCTTCTTTTTAATATAATCGGCAGCTCTCCTGCCTGATTCGTTTCAAAAAAAAAAAGTCTGCAAAGATGCTAGAGTTGACTCCAAAGGAGACTGTTCGCATTGAAGATCCTTTTTATACTGATGATAGTTTAACTATCGCCACTTTGCTCATGAAGCGGGTAAGCCTTTATAGAAACGATGTATGGTTTTTAGTTACAATTAGTCAAACATCCTTAACACCATCACAATACACAATTTTTTAAGCTATATTATGATATTGTAATTCAATTTATCTTGTGTCCTTTATTATCGATTAAATGTTGAAACCATACTTTTTTTCAACTAAATCTATAGGTGTTGTAAATACATCCAGTTCCTTCGATAATACGGTCCACGTGCCCAAAAGAGCGTAAGCGTGAGCTAGAGAGAGCACGAAGGGCTGCAATGTCTCCCTGAACAAAAAGAGCTAATAAACAAGAGGCGGCGTGACTTGTATGCGGCACAAAAAACAACAAACAATGCAAAATAGGAAAACCGCAAATGACTCCACAAGAGAGGAAGTTGAAACGAAATGAGAGCCACAAAACCTACAAAAGAATGGTGAGAGAACACCGAGCCAACACTTTGCATCCGGACTCGATTGCCATGGAGAGCCCTCACTGCAACCCTAAACCCATTTTCCCTTCTCCACCTCATACCCCTAAACCGGTTTCGCTTGATATGGAGATACCTGAATTTGGTGGCACGCTTTTTTACATCGCTACCGTCAGTAGTTGAAGATCCGTTTGATACCACCGAATTCGATGCGGCACATACCATACATAGGCATCGGGTGAACAATGGAGAGAGAAATGCCCTTATGTCACGTCGCAATAAGGCTTTTGAATCAAATGTTGAAAGAATGACTAGGGGTTGTGCAAATGGAAATAGCGGTGATGTGAACGACCATACACAATCGAGTGTGGTTCATAACGGTACATATATTATTTATATATGTCGCCATTTACAAATTCACGCCTCTATTCCAAAGAACTAATACCATTTGGCTCTGCAGATGGTGTCACACAGAACTGAGTTCCACCGCCTAATAATTTCACGTGCACGCAAACACAACCGTCTCAGTAGTTGATGAAACCTATCCGATGCCTCCAAACGGTGCACAACCTAATATGCCGGGCGATGTCGTCGAGGATGGTATTTTCTTTACTAAAGTTTTGCTTAACTTATATGCCATCATGTTCCGTGAGTCATGCATATATGTGCTTGTGTTGTGTATAGACTATGACGCGGATGTCATATTTGAGGAAGACATTGAAGAGGAGGAGGCGTACTTTTTTTCGTTGGACAAGGTACCGCGCTAATAAAGAAAACAATTTTCGAATTGCAAAACACGCCTTAAACATCAATGTTTTGGCGTATCACGACGAGGATGGAGACGAGCACAATGACGACGCGGATGTCCAGGATAATAGTGAGCCTGATGTCCCGGATCCATACGACCGGGTTTATGCTAATCTCCCATCAAAGTCGCACATGCTAAAGTCGGTGCCTCGACCGCAAAACCTTTGCATTGCAAAGAGGATCGAGGGTGAACCACACGGTTTTACGGCCGCCGAGTGGGCAGATTAGTCTTGAAACTCCCGATACACCGGATGAGCTCGGGGAGATTGTGGTCAAGCTCGGATGTCGATGCTAGGCACTTTCATGCAAACATCGATATTTTAATGGCCACTTCTCTTTCACTTCTCATCAGACCGCCACCTAGATCGTGTTACCACAAACATGAGAACTCATGGTATCTACACGTTCGTGCTCATGGACAGATTTACCATAACATACGGTCTTTTGGTAAAGAGGATGGTGTTGAAAAGAGACACCTTGAGCTTTATTTTTTACGGCGACGATCCGTCCCTTGAGCATCGGATGAGCAAGTGTCGTAAGCGGTCGCCGAAAAAAGACAAAGAAGTTATTCAAAGAATTGGTTGGGATTCTTAATGGGAATCCCTACTCTCAACAACTACGGGCGTATGGGACACGTTGAGAACGCCGAGGATTATCATATCGAGTTCAACCTTGACCCGGGGGCTTGACCGTGAGAACATATAACGCGCCTATCGCAAAAAGAGGTGGCCGCCCGTCCGGGTTGAGGGGAGTGAGCGTCTAGGCCAATTCCAAAGATAGCGTGGTCCTCGCAAGGGAAGGACCGGTCCATACATGGCATCCGCTCATATATGGCATGCTATGACCCGCTTTCATACCCGCTTTTAAGCCCCAAAGGGTGAGCTCGGGTGGCACAATTGCATTCCAAAAAAAATGTTACTATGGAAGAAGTTGAGAGAGCTCGAGAGATCCGCAAAAGGCGTCTTTGAGAAAGAGGGTACGGTGATGGCGATGACGATGGAGGTACCTTGAACCCTTTTCATTAATTCAATATAAACTTAGTTCTGTTATATCATAATACTAACTTCGACCATTGTCTCCTTTTGCGCGAAACCTCTTGGAAATGTATGTGTATCCGTCTTGGCGACTACTACTTGCTACAAGTTTCGAATACGGCCAAATGTATTTAATCCAATACTCTATGGCGGCCGACTTTTCCAACAATTTCTTTGTCGACACGCATATCAAGATTGAGAGCTCGCGTTTGGACTACATACATGAACAATCGGGACTCTTTGAGAGCCGACCTATATCAAGGCACAGTGGACAAAGATGCATGCGGGTGAAGGGAGGCCGAGAATGTCTGGGCGCATCGTGTTGTCTTCTTCATTCATAGGAGGACCCCGTGATATGAGGCGCCGGTACATGGATGCAATGGCTCGTCTTAAAAGTATGGTAAACCTGATATCTTCCTCACGATGACGTGCAACCCCTAATCGGGGGCGAGATCAAGAATGAACTTTATCCGTGCCGCATAATCGCAGACCATCCGTGATCTCGTCACACGAGTCTTTAGAGCAAAGTTAGATGCAATGAAGAAAATGTTGATGGAGAAAGACATCCTTGGGAAGGTCAAGGCCTACGTATATGTGGTGGAGTTTCGTAAGAGGGGTTTGCCGCATGCACACCGGTTACTAATAATGGAACGGAAGTACAAGCTCACATGTCCCGAGCAATATGACATGATTATCGCTGAGCTACCAAACAAGAAGAAATACCCCGAGCTCTACAAGATGGTAACAAAGCATATGATGCATGGTCCCCGTGGGAAGCTTAATCCATTTTGTCCATGCACGGTGGCTAAAGGCGAATGCAAGAACCATTACCCTAAAGCATTCTCGTGAGTCAACGTCACAAGGAAAGGATTCATACCCGCCTATCGGCGGCGCAATGATGGGCGTCTGATGTAAAAGTACGAGGCCATTTCTTGGACAACCGATGGGTCGCGTGCCTTACAACCCCGCCTCCGCTGCGTACCTTCAATCGCCATATAAATGTTGAAGCATGTGGGAGCATCAAATCGAAAAAGTACATCTTCAAGTACATATACAAAGGACATGACAGGGCATCGATGGCGATGAGGGAGGCTGACAAAGCCGATAAGAAGGGCGACGTTGATGAGATCAAGCAATATAGAGAGGCCCGTTGGGTGACGCCTCCGAGGCGCTATGGCGGATATATGGCTTTGACTTGAGCAAGAACTATCCACCAAGCATGCAGCGGTAATGCAGCTTCATCCGCGGTGCATGCACATGGTGTCATTCCATAAAAAGGACAAGGTCGACAGGATTGTTAATAAGCGGTCGCGTAAGATTCAATGTTGATCACGTATTTTGATTATAACAACAAAGATGAGGCATCCCGTGGAATCTTGTATCGGGACTTCCCGAGCATTTCACTTGGCGCCTAATGGCAAATTCGGCGCACCTAGAAAGAACTCTGTTTTCCAAGTTGGTAGAGTCGACGGCTCATCCCGCAGAGGGAGAACGCTACTTTCTTCGTGTCCTCCTAAATAATGTTGTTGGGTGCTACCTCATACGAACACCTTAGGACCGTCGATGGAGAGCCGCTACCTTCATTCCGTGAAGCTTCACAAAGGAGGGGTCTAATTGAAGAGGACAATACATTGGATGAGTGTCTAACCGAAGCTACTTTATTCGAGATGCCTTCCTCTCTACGGGCTATTTGCAACAATAATAGTATTCTCGTGGAGCCACATGATGTGTTTGGTTTGTGGGAAAAGCACTACGATGCAATGTCGAGGGACTACGGCCCGTAATAATCCATGTCCTAATCGGTGCAAAGAAATGGTTTTGATAGATATTAGAAACATGGTGTCGCCGATGGGGAAGCAGTTTCTTGAATTGCCTCTTCCAAAAATTGATGACACATATGACAATTGCCAGTATTCCTCGAGAGATACTTGAGGAGAGTAGAGTCGAGCTGGACCCTAAAGATGAGTTATTGTGCGACTCACTCAACATCGAGCGCAGGTCCGCTTACGATGAGATAATGGCCGCCGTCCCACGGCAAAAAGGGCGGGATGTTCTTTGTGGATGGACCTAGCGTACAGGGAAAAGACCTTCTTGTATAGGGCACTTATCGAGAAACTACGTAGCCGGGGCAACATTGTCGTGGCTACGACCACACATCTGGAGTTGCAAAGATCCATATTGCCGGTGGGAGGACGAGTCATTCAAGGCCGTGATACCTCTCAATGCTAAAGATGGCAATGGATGCAAATTCACAAAACAGATGGTACGTCCAAGTTGCTACGACAAGCGGCTCTCATAATATGGGACGAGGCATCTATGACAAGGAGGCAAAACGTGGAAGCACTAGACAAGAGCCTACGAGATACAATGAGCCGCCCGGACCTTCTTCGTTTGGTGGGAAGACGGTTGTCTTTGGCGGGGATTTCAGGCGTCCTCCCCAAGTGCCGAAAGGATCCGTGGCTCAAATAGTTGGAGCTTCTCTCACGGCTCTCATCTTTGGGAATCCATGCGCCACCTAAAGCTCGTCCGCAACATGAGGGCTCGGAGTGACCGATGGTTTGCGATTATCCATTGCGCATCGGTAATGGAACGGAAGAGGTTTACGGTGATGACGATGTACGGATTCCGGAAGAGATTTGTGTCCCGTACTGCGGCGTCTTTGAGAAGGATCTTCGCTCATTGATCGACATCATCTTTCCGCACCTAAATGCAAACATGGCGAATAAAGACTACATCACCACTAGAGCGATTTTATCTACACATAACGATTGGGTGGACATGATCAATATGAAAATGATTGATATGTTTTGAGGTGGCGAGATGGTGTATAAAAGTTTTGACTCTGCCAGTAGATGATCCACATAACTACTATCCAAAGAGAGTTCCTTAATAGTCTCAACCCCCCGGCTTGCCTCCACACGCCTTGAAGCTCAAGCTCGGGTGTCTGTCATCTTGCTTCAGAATATTGACCCCCGCCAATGGGTTGTGCAACGGTACAAGGCTTCTTTGGTGCGGGGGTTCTCAAGAAATACAATCGACACGGAAATCGTGGTTGGGCAAAGATCTTTGGGAAGCGTGTATTCCTTCCTCGAATACCCATGTGCCCGCCTGAGAGATGTTCCGCTCGAGTTTAAGAGGAAGCGCTTTCCCTATCGCCGAAGCCGCCATGATCGGCAACAAGGCACGAGGCCAAACCATCCCGAACGTGGGTGTGTATCCGCCCGCACCGTGTTCTCTCACGGCCGGGCGTATGTTGCGATGTCTAGAGCCACGTCAAGAGTGAATATCAAGATCCTCGCCCTCCCGGATGCGGGTGCACGGGAGGAGGAGGCCAAAAAGATGGAGAAGAAAAATGCTAGAAAGAATGGCGTTGAAAAAATAAAAAGAAATGCAACAAGAAAAAAAGGTAAGGATAAAGCAACCCCCGCAGTTGATGGAATTTTCACGAAGAATATTGTATGGAAGGAGGTTCTAACACAATAGGCGGGGTAATACACTAATACTTACAATGTATTTTTAATTCAATTTATATTGTACATATATTATTAACTAACGCCATATTTGGATTTGATTATGTTACTTTCACAAAACTTGTTTGGATTAAATGTTAGTTTAATATCATTGTTTAATCTTCATAGTATTGCTATTTCATCA
>JADLZK010002042.1:0-27764 GCA_015847255.1 Hyparrhenia diplandra | reverse complement strand
GGATTTCTTCAAGGATTTCTTTTCCTTCTTCTCGAGCCATGCATTTGAGTAGTACCTGATGATGCTGCTCTTTGTATAGTTTTGTCCCCACGAGCAATGTGAAGTTCCCGCTTCTTCTCAAGATTCTTGTTGCTTGTCTTGTCTTGAGGTAGTGCCTTGTTTTTTGATGAGATTGATGATGTCCTCGATCGGGGGAGTGGTTGCGACCGGAGATATTATCATCACTCCATGTTCTTGCTGCGGATTCTCTTTAGTTGAGGGAGGCCGATAGTTCTTGACGAATACTCTGAGGGTGGGACTTGAGCTGTGTCGGATCAGAGTTTGGCTAGCACATCTGCTTTAGCCACGTTTGCGTCTCGAACACGTGTAGGATTTCTAGGCCTTGGAAGTTCTTTTCAATTTGCGTACTTAGCATTAGAGGCCCATATTATCCTTAGTGCGGTCGGTCTTTGTTGACTTGGTTGATATTAGCCGTAGTCGCCCAAGGTAATGGCAGTCTTTTGATTCCCGAGTCTTCGCTACTTTGAGGCGTGGATAAGTGCTTCATACTCTGCCCTCGTTGTTGGTAGCTTTTTGCCACAATGTTGTAGCACATATTTGAGTTGTCTTCCATCCGGAGATATGAAGAGAATCGACTCCTGCTCCCCAGAGCCCAAATGAACCATCGAAGTACATGCTCCAATGCTTCTTGATGTCAGCAGTTAGCATGTGGGTTGTTGGAGCTCACGTCCCGTGCAATGAAGTGCTCGAAGTGCTTGGGATTTGATTGCTCTTCATGGGGTGAACTCTAGATTTGGCGCCCGGAAGTTCAATCGCCCATTTTACAAGGCCCCTGCTGAATCCTCCTTGTTCGGCAGATGTCTCCTGCTGGAGAGCCTGTGAACCACCGTTATCTTGTGGTCGTCAAGTAGTGTCGTAGCTTCTCCTTTGATGTGATCATGGAGTAGAGTAGTTTTACGGGCGTGAGGGTATCGAGCTTTGGACTACGAAAAGGACCTCACCACGTAATAAACCGGCCTCCGTCTTGATGTCGTTCGGGCTCTTCTCTTTCCACGATGATCGCCGAGCCGACTTTGTATTTGTTCTTTGCTATGTAGAGCATGAGATCTTCTTGATCTTTTGGTGGAGTGAGGGCCTGGCGACGTTAGGTCTTGTTTGAGTTCTTCAAATGCCTTGTCTCGCCTCTTCAAATCCACTCGAACTTTCCCTTGGTCTTGATTAATTTGAAGAAGGGTAGTCCTTTCTCTCCAAGCTTTGATATGAATCGTTGAGTCCGCCATACACCCCATTGGAGTTTACGGACGTCTTTGACATTTGGGGGTTGTCTCATCTACTGTGATGGCCTTGATGCTTGAAAGGTGGCTTCTATGCCTCTCGCCGGGCCGACCAAGAACCCGAGTAGTTGCCCCGACGGTATCTCAAAAACACACTTAGTTGGATTGAGCTTCCACTTCCATTTCTTGAGGTTATCGAAAGTCTCCTCCGTGTCTTGAATCGAGTTTTAGGCTCCCTTGTTTTCACCACTAACGTCGCTCTCACGTATGCCGGGCGTTCTTGCCAATCTGCCCTCCAAACAAGTCGTATGACGCTCTTTTGATACGTTGCTCCGGCGTTCTTTAATTCAAAGGACATTGTTTTTGTAGCAGTAGGCACCGAAAAGGATGATAAAAGAGGTCTTGCTCGATCTTCTCTTTTGGCGCTATTTGGTGGTAGCTTTGGTAGCAATCCAGAATGATAGTAGGGGGCTGATCCTGCCGGGTGGAGTCCACTATCGATCAATCATGGTAGCCCGAATGGATCTTTTGGGCAAAGGCTTATTCAGTGCAGTGTAGTCCACGCACATGCGCCATTCAGGAATGTTCTTCTTACCGAACGAATCGGGTTAGCTAGCCAACTGATGCAAGATCTCTCGATGAATCCCGTTTAGTAGTTTTAGCGATCTCCTTCTTGATGGCTTCTTTCTTTTAAATTTGAGAATCTCCTCGGTCTTTTTTGCTTGATGGGTTTGGATCCCATATTGATATCAATTTTGTGCTCGGCCGACTCCTTGGTACGCCGGGGCATGTCCGTAGGTTTCGGGGAGAATATGTCTTTGTGTTGCCTTAGGAAGCCGGGTGGCCTTGAAGTTCCTATTTCCGGAGATAGGTGAGCACCATGATCGCCGTCTTTGATGGATCGCCCGGTTTCTAAGTCGATGTGCTTGGCGTCGGCTTCTTAAGAGGGTACCAAGATTGCTTGTTTCTTGGCCGGTATCTCCAGTTCTTACGGATTCGATCTCTGTGCCATTTGATGGACTTCTCTTTTCTCCAAGAGTGTTCGGTCTTGCTTGCTATCTCGATGGCTTTGACATCACACTCTAAGGCCTTCTTGAGATCTCCTTTGATTGAAAGAATCCCGAATGGCGCCGGCATCTTTAGCAATAGATACGGGTAGTGTGGAATGGCCATGAATTTTGCAATTGCTGGTCTTCCCATGATGGCGTGATATGGTGACTCGAGATTTGCCACCTCGAACTTGATGTATTCTGTCCGATAATTTGATGGCGTTCCGAAAGTGACTGGCAAGGTGACCTGCCCAATTGGTATTGCTGCTCGTCCAGGAACTATCCCGTAGAATGGGGGTGTTTGATGGAGCAATCAATCCGGAGAGGTCCATCCCATCTTGTCCAAGTTTACGAGAATATGATGTTCGACCTGCTCCTCCATCGACGAGACCTTTGGTTATCATTACTCCGACTATGGTGGGTTCTATTACCAAGGGATACAAAGGCGGCGTTGCCTCACGCTTGTCCATTGATCCTCCCTTGTGAATTGAATCGGGTATTGGGACCAATTGAGGTAGCGGGTGTTAGCGGGCTCTACCGCCATGATCGATCGTAGTGCTAGCTTGTCTTGTCTCTTGCTCTTTTGATCCGGGGAACTCGGAGAATATGACGTTTAGGGACCTTGTTGCTTTACGGAAGTCTCCTCTTTTTGTCCGTCATTGTTTTCTCCTTTGCTTTCTTGATCGCCCTTTTCGAAGCCGAATCTCTTCCTTTATACCTCTCTTTTGAAAGTCGTGCGCTTCAAGCGAAAAGTTGAGCTCGGGGATGGTAGACGCAAGGTAGATCTTCTAGCTTGACACTATGTAAAAAAGGCTTCTTACAAATGGCGTTGAGGGCATCTCTCCATGTAGCCTTGTATCGTCCGATAGGGTCTCTAAATGTCGACTTCTGTATCGAAGACCTTCACCAGAGGGTCTAAACACACTTTATCACGGCGGTTTTTAGGGTCTGCGGGACGCATTTTTGCTCGACCGTAGTGAACAAGTACCTAAAGACAAGTTTTTCCTATGGAGCGGCGGTGCTTTTACGGTAACATTGCTGCACCTGCGGCATGAATAAAGCGGTTGTATCCCTTCCAAAGTTACCGACGACGGCCCAATGTGTGTGACGCGACGACATTTCGCATGTACGTAATTCGGTCAAAGGGCATTCAGAACGTGGCCACATGTCGACGGTTATCAGTTCCCGCACTACCAGAATCGGGTAGAATCTTTGGCATGCACGCGGCGCAAAAGTGTTCGCGGACGCTTTTTCAATACGCATACATTCTAATGCAACCGCCTCTGCATCAAGCCGTCACCCATACATCGCGCCGCCACACACGCCGTCAGGTTTGGTACTACTTACGTACACGCCGCTCGCTTTATCCGCTCTCGCACGGATTCGCTACGCACACCGCCTTGTACCCGACCAGAAATCTTCTTACGCTTACGCCGTGACGCCAGAAGCACCTAGAACCGACCGCATTCGCGGCGAGACTACGTGACGCTACAACGACCCATCGATCGTAACTCTTGGAAAATTAAAGACGCCAAGACTGCTGCATGTCCGCAACGTTGGCGACGCTTCGTGACGCTTTATTTTCGGAGCGCGACACAAAAAATCTGCTAAAACAACCGACGCCAAGATCGGGGCTTGCAGACAGTTCAGAATAATCCGGAGGCTTGAGACGCTCTTAGATAGTTGACGCTGCCGTGTCAATGATGACGCTATGCACACCTGCATGCCTTAGAATCGCCCCGACACCACAACATTGATATAATTAATACGTATATAATACATATACATAGGTCCAAGCACAAACAAATGGCTGACGCCAGCAGCATTAAAAATTCAAGTGTATCAGATTGTTCTTCACATGCACCCAGTTGTTCAGGGCACACCACAGATTGTTCTTCACACGCACCCAGTTGTTCAGGGCACACCACGTATTGTTCACAAAGACAAAAAACACAGTTCACGTGCATGTATCCACCCTCGGTCGCGGATGCAGCAAGGGAAACGAAGCAACTCACGGTTTACTTAATCAAAATATTCGCCGGGGTGGATGACTTGTTCCATAAGAAACTTGGCAATCTTCTCTCTAATATCACCCAAATTGCACGGTACACTCTGCAAGTCAAACTCCTAATAGAAAGAAAAGGTAGACATAAGTGTTTGTTGTACACATGGTCTTTATCGCCAAACAAAGATAGGCACAAGATGGAGCTACACTTCTAGTTACCTCGTGAGAATCCAAATGAGCTTGATTCATCGCAAGCATCAAGTGGTGCGCCGTGTAGAACCCACATGTCTTGTTATCGGGTTGCGTCCCAAAGATTGCAAACATATGAAACACGGTGGTTATTCGCTGAATGGAAACCCAAGTGGCAAGTGCACAACTTCGTGAGAAGCACAAACAATTACTTTTGTATACTTGGCGTGAACCGTAAACTTTTGGCGTCTTGTCCCCCGGATTGAAAACATGCTCAACACGGCTACACATGAGTAAAATGTAAAAGGTCACATTCTTTTTCTATTTTTAGTAACATAATTAAGAAAAATGCATGGGTCGATGTAGGTTAGGAAACACTCACTCGTGTAGTAAAGTTTTCAACGGAGCGTTTCGTCTTTTTGCGCCTGGGCGCGAGTCAACGAAATAGACTTTCCTCCACTTGATAGCTATGACAACAAAGAATCCAAGGTGTTGGCTCGATTATGCGCAAAACATGACAAAGTCCTTGTCATGATGCTTCCCGTAGGCCAAATTCTAGATATGTACGGCCCTTGCCGAGGGCCCATCATCCTTCTCGCCGAAGGTCAATGGCTCGGGATCAAGAAAGCCAATCGACAAAGACAAGGCCCTCGCTTCTGAGCGTGCATCTAGAATAGAGAAGCATGCAAAGCAAATTTAGTAAGCAATAGATGAAAGAGGCATCCCCGAATGAGTCCACAATAGAAGAAATTGTACTCACAAGTCATGCAGCGAAGGATGGCCACATCCAATCCATCCAAAGGTCATGAGGTCAAACAGTCGTCGAAACCCCACATTGATCTTAGCCTCTTCGCCTCATGTCACGCCAAAAGGCCGCTTTCCTGGGCGTGCAAGAACGCCACCATGTTTGGACCGGCCGCTTCCATGCACCACCCATGAAGAGCAAAGACAACAAGGCCCTACCGCACTAAGTCGTTCATCCGTGAGCATTGGAGATCCATGCTTGTACTTTGGGTTGGCCACCGATACCGAAGGGCACTCGGAGTACTTCCCGGTCATAAGGGATGACCCCTTCCGGAACGTATGCCGTCACCGTTGGATGCTCTATGCCTCTTGCCCGAGGCATGCTTGTTTGGAACACCGTTGTTTGCTTCCGCTTCACCGCTGCACTCGAGAGGCACTCGACATTCTTGTCATGCGAGCCACTCCCGCTGCGGCCCTTGCGGTCTGCGAGGCACTCTCATCATTCATGCCTTGAGAGCCGCCTTCGCATTGTTAGCCGATGCACTCGCATGGCAATCGAACGTCATTGGCATGAGTGCGAAGTCGCCGCATTCGATCCATTGCACCTCGAGAGGCACTCGATCACCATTGGCATGCAAGCTAGTCATCTCATTCCCACCCATTGCACCCCCCGAGTCTCGAGAGGGACTGGTCATTGCCGTCATCCCCATTTAATAACTTTACAGTGCGTACCATATGGTCCTTTAGACCGGCTAATACCCCTGGAGACGTATGGCAGGGAGGTTTTGCTGCGAGAACAATTTGGTGCGTAACAAGACGGGCCGTTGGGGTGTTACAGGTCATAAGGTCTCGCTCCACCGGATCCTCTTAAAAATAGCCCGGCCAAGAGTCTTAATTTTCGCCGTCGGGCGGATCCAAAAGTGTAGCATCAAAACCGGGATTTACATGTTCAATCGTTACAAATAACATGTCCCCGCCAAGATTGGTTGACCCTCAAGTAGCTCTGGGTGATTCGGTGTACCTTTCCCCTAGCTACCTCAACCCGATAACCTCCGGTCTTTGTTACAAGGGTACATCGCTTCGAATGGAAACCTCGGGAGATCCAGCATCCGGCCATCCGGATTGGCTGAGGCGCAGCTTCTTCATCCACCTACAGCCGCTAGGGTGTTGCCGCGGGGAACCTTGTGCTTGTGCTTGTGCTTGTGCTTGTTTGTGCTTGTGCTTGTTGCAATTGCAACGCCACCACGACCTTGGAGATCATTCAATCTAGCAAAAATCTCTTTTTCAAGCGGCCGCGACCGGCGACTTCCTCTTTGTCCCCGTACATGTCCCCTGCAGTCCGGCCAATTCTTCCAACCACATGAACTAGACACCCCACGCATTGCCACGCCTCGTTGCAGGGGCCCGTGACCCCGTGAGCGCATCTCTTTCCCTTACACCGGTGACCCCGGAAAGAAGCATGGGCTGCCTCTAAAATATGCTCACCTAACTCCCGAGCCGCTTCATCGTTCCAAACAATTTGAGCCACGTCACCTGACAATTCGGTGTGGTCGGCCCACCCAAGAAAAGCCGTAGAGCGGTCCTTAGGATATTCGGCCCCAAGGATTACGGATTCCTTTGTCGACTAAGTCCCCGTCCTCCTTCGCCCACCTTTCATACATTGCTTCATAACCTCCTATCCCCAGGCGGTGGTTATCACGAGTTCCCTCCCCTAAGCGCCCTGTATCTCGACTTCTTGCCCTTTGCCTCTTCGCTTTGAGTCGCTTGAACAAAAGTCGTCCAATCCTCCTTGGGGATGTATGTGTGCTTCAACGTGGCATCCATCCCCTTGTTGACGAAATTGCGCACTAGATCGCTTTTGTGGTCCTAAAACTTTTCCTACCAGCTGCCACGACCTTTTAATTGCTTTGTCCTTTGAGCTCGATGGACACTCCAACTCAATGAATTCGGACACACTCCTCAAATAATTCTCCCTTGACATGAGGACTTAAGGAACAGACTTAATCTGTGAGCAAGGGGGACCCTTTGTCTAGCAATCGGACCAAAGAAGTCTCCTCATTCTTAGCATGCCCTCCTTAGTAGTGGGATACCCGTCCGGCGGTGACCTCCTCACAACTACCTTATTCTCTCGCCACTTTGTGATGGTCCCGACCCTCCCTTTCGCACCGGGCGGCCGGATGATTTGCCCCTCTCCGTAGTACAAACTCCTGAATTCACCCCCTGTAGTAGCTTCATCTGCCTCATGCGTTGTCTCTTCATATGTATCTCTCGACCATCCTCTAGAGAATTAGTTGTTTCATTTTGCCGGATGATGCCGCACATGTGTCATCATCGAGGCGCCTATATCAAATGTTTGTAGTTACACGAGAAGTCAACGGCTAGCACTCAAAAAAGCTAACCATAAGCAAGGTTTTGTATATCACATAGCCGCGACTTACCATTTTCGAAGCGTCGTCAATTTGCCAAAGACACACGACAAAAGCTTCACCTACAAATCCGAGGGGTAGGACGAAAAGCGAACATTGTTCTATCTTGAACACGCGTATATTCATCTAAAAAGAAAATAAACAACAGAATTTGTTGCGGTTTCCTATGACAACAACACATGGATGACAACATTATAGTAGCGTCGGTGTCAAGTTCAAGATCTACAACTCGATATATCCATCCGAGGATAAAATAATACAGTTCAATTACGTAATAGGCTTTGCTTTTTTTTCAACACAACTGTAGTAGGCTTTTTATGAGGACTAAACAAAACCACCGAGGCGTAGAACAAATAAAATGTAGTTCAGGAATATAGGACTACTATATAAACAAACCAGTAGTATAGTTCATTTAATAGGCACATTTTTTGTAAGACAAGCTAGTAGTAGTGCTCGGCCGTGGCGATCATTGTTTTTGAGCATGTATATTCACCTTTCCTCCCCCCCACCAAGCCCCCCGGTCGGTGTCAAGTTCGGTTTCTACAACTCTATGTATCCATCGAAGGGATACAATTCACCTTTTCCTCACATATCTAAATATTTCTATTCGATATTGGTTCAGCTTGGAGTTTAAACATAAGATTAAATAATCTTTATGCCAATGAGTATGTACTCTGTTTCATACATTTAAGTTCTTAGTTATTTACTAACTCGTTTCTATCCAAAGACAAAGTAATTACGCTCAATAGCTAATTCTGATCAGATTTCTTAGCGGTTACAATTCTTCTTCATTTTTGAGATTACCGCGCACAACAATTTAATCCTTTAACAATCCTTTTCCTACCCAAGCAGAACAACGCTGAAAATTCCACTAGTTTTTATACGGTTCAATCTGTAATAGGCAATGAGGACAACACAATCAATAGAGGTACGGATCACAAAAAATGTAGTTCGGGAATAAAGGGATATAAACAAACCTGTAGTTTAGTAACGATTTATTTAGTAGGAACATTTTTGTAAGACAAGATAGCAACATTATAGTAGCGCTTAGGTGTCAATTTCAGTATGTACAACTCAAAATATCCATATGACGATTGAATTATACGGTTCAATTTTTGCAATAGGGCGTCTATGAGGAGTACACAAACCAAAAGACGGAGAACAAAAAAAATGTACTTCAGGAGAAGAGGGATACAAACAAACCGTAGTTTAGTAACAGTTCATTTAATAGGCACATTTTTATAAGACAAGATAGTAATAGTGCTCGACAGAAGGTCATTGTTCTTGAGCATGTATATCTACTACACCTATGTAGAGAACCCCACTAAGGAGTTCTCTCGACTTGAAAGCATGCCACCATGATCATCCAATGGCGGCCCCAATTTTGAACTAACTAAAATAATATTGTAACTCACAAACCAAAAAATAAATTAAATTCGATTATACCATTGAATTTTTTTAACAAATCCTTCAAAACAAGATCTCATATGGATATATTTCGATAAAATTATAAGTGGGTCCCAAGAATAGTAGTTGGTATATATAGAGCAAAGTAAAAATAAAAAATAAGAGACTTTAAAAAAAAAAAAAAAGAATATGAGGGTGATAGTAATATTTTAACTCATAGATTTCTCCTTCGTTACGCGCAACGCGCTTGGAAGCTCTAGATTATACATATTCCCATTAGGATGGATTTGGTCACATCGTTCACAAACTAAATTGTTGATTGACTTTATATATCATTAGGAATGTCTCCTTTATATGTTTTCTCCATTGATCTCTAAATATACATTATCCAAAATAACTTTAGATTATCGATATATCATAACCTTAAAATCTTAGTGATTAACTTTATATTCCACCTTCATACCCGCTGCAACACGTCTCCTTCTAGTTCATCTATAAAGAAAATAAGCGGCCGAATTTGGTTGCATTTCCTATGACAAAACACACTTTTAATGACATTATAGTAGCGGTATGTCAAGTTCTTACAACTCTATATATCCATCCGAGGATACAATTATCACCTTTCCTCACCCGGGCAACACCGGGAATTCAGTCTAGTTTGATGCCACAAAGGATGGAATTCACTCAAGTAGCCGTCACTGAGAACAGGACAAAAATTCAATCACCTCGAAAACTAGCAAGTCCCTAATATTTATAGTAGCAATCTCGTAATAGTTCGGTCTATTAGGACTACACAATCCGTAGGCATATGAGGATCACAAAAAAAAATGTAGTTCGAATAGAGGGATATAAACAAAGCTGTAGTTTAGTAAATGTTCATTTAGTAGGAACATTTTTATAAGACAAGATAGCAACATTATAGTAGTATTAGGTGTCAATTTTTGTATGTACAACTCAAAATATCCATGTGACGATTGAATTATAGTGCAATAGCGGTCTATGAGGAGTACACAAACCAAAGGCGAGAAAAAAAAAAAATATACTTCAGAGAAGAGGGATACAAACAAACTTAGTTTAGTAACAGTTCATTTAGTAGGAACATTTTTGTAAGACAAGATAGCAACATTATAGTAGCGGCTTAGGGTGTCAATTTTAGTATGTACAACTCAAAATATCCATGTGACGATTGAATTATGCGGTTCAATTTTGCAATAAGCGGTCTATGAGGAGTACACAAAACCAAAGGTGGAGAACAAAAAAATGTACTTCAGGAGAAGAGGGATACAAACAAACGTAGTTTAGTAACAGTTCATTATAGTTATAGTAGCGCCATCGGTGTCAAGTTTAGTACCTACAACTCAAAATATCCATGTGAGGATAATTATACGTTCAAATTTGTAATAGACGGTCTATGAGGGACTGACTACACAATCCATAGAGGCACGAATTACCCAAAAAAAAAAAAGTTCACGAATAGAGGAATATAAACAAACTTGTTGTTTGGCAACAATTCATTTAGGGCATGTTCGGTTGCGCTTTTCCTATAAGAAAGGCGCCGAGGAAGTCTATGAGGACTACCCAATCCGCAGAGGCACGATCACAAAAAAATGTAGTTCGGAAAAGAGGCACATACAAGATTGATGGGCTACATATCGAACCAATAGAATCGCCGGGAGGGGAAGAGCCGGCCTGAGAAGGTGGTCGTGGGCGGAAGCGCGCCACTTGAATGGCGCCGACGAAGTCGGCTTGAATGGCGGACGAGTCGGGCTGGCGGTGACGGGCGGCGCATGAGGCGTCGGAACCCTAGAATCGCCAGGAGGAGGAGGACGAGGAATGAAATGAATCGCTCTATGAGGGGATGAAGAATGAAATGAATCACCCGTGAGGGGAGAGGCGGGGTTTTTCACTTCTCGCGAAAGCTCGCCGGGGTATTTCATTTAACACGCAAATCCGCTACGCACCCATCCCGAAAAGGGAGTCTCGATCGCCGCCCAATCGATGACACTGCGCTCTACACTCTGGTACCGACGCGTGTAGGATACACAAAGGATTCGCATTCATTGCCAAGGCCGCGGATATGACCGAAGACGTGTCACGGCGACGAAGTCCAAGCTATTAATTTTGAAACACGTACGCTACCGCATTATATAACCGCTTTAATCTGATTTTTTCTTTTTTAATGTGTAGCCAAGACTTGTGACTAGCCTTTCTCCCTCATAGTAGTAACTCCACTCATACTAGTACTCTTGCTAAAAACCCGCATTTTACGCCCCACTAATTTGATCGAGCCAATCTGTTCATCTTCCTTTTCCCCGCCGAGATCCTCGCGGAAACCGTGCCGCCGCGCCGAGCCATGGAGAACCTTCCGCAGAGGTGCTTAAGCACATAGCGCTCCGCGTCGCCATGTCCGCCAGAGCTTTCTATGGAGGGCCTCATGAATCTAAGGGCCACCTTTCCCCGGCACGGCAGCGTGCCGCCCGCCATAGTGGGGCCAGACATCCCGCCGGACTCAGTGTTGGACCGGTAGACGAACCGGGGCGCCCGTACTACTCGCGCGGTATCGCGCGAAATCTCATCACCGAAGCCGCGCCAAGGTCGGAACCCGAGGCGTGCTTGTGAGGTGCATGTTCGCCGTGTTAAGGAAGGCCGCGCGGCACCGCTCGCCCGCCGCCGACTTGCTGGAACAAGCCGCCAACTCAGGGCATGAACTTCGCTCGGTATGTGCACGCTCTTGCGCTCTACAGGCGGAACGCCGCCGCCGATGATGACCATGCCCGAGAGGTGTTGGGCGCCAGGTGGAGACGCGACACCCTGGCGACGATGGCTCCCCTGAGGACCGAGAACTATGCAATGCTCAGCGGACGAGGCGGGTGGCAGTCTTGCCGCAACGACACAGTGGTGCCCCATGCGGTGAGCCGCATCTTCCTCCTCCCCGGCCAAACCCGGCGGACGTCGCCCAAAGGTATCGATCGCGAAGGAGCGAGGAAACGCGGCGGCGCCATGAACACGTGGGTGGAGGGGCGTGGCAGCAAAGCACTCCTCGCACTGCAAATGAGGAGTGTAGGATCCGCGGCGAGTGTAGGAGGTTGTTTGTGCAAGCACAAGCAAGGTGGTGGGCATGAGAGTAGCCAGGTGGACTCGCATGAATCTATGTATATGTTGATGATGATGACAATGCACCCATGCATTGCATTATGTGATCTATCTTACTTTTTGGTTCGTGATGGATGATTATGTGGTAATTCATGTTATATTTATTCATGTTTGCGATGACCGCCGCCGCGACCATGCAGCCATGGCCGCCAAGGAAGCACCTCGGCGTTGCTAGCTAACTAGCCGCCTCCGTTCGAACTCTCTCCCTTCTTTCTTACCTTGCCACCTCGAGGCGACGGCGCGGTTACGCTTTGACGGCGCCCAGCTGCCGTGTCCGGCCGGTTCACGCCGCCGCGTTCAATCGTTCTCCACGGCGGCAACCCCTCGGACCCGCCCCCTCGCGACTCGAAGTCTTCAAAAGCGTCTTACACCTGCGTTTTTGATGCTTTCCTTCCGTCCATTTAACCTCGGCCTCCTCGTCGGCGGAGTGTCGCCCCCCCGTTCCGCGTGCCCGCCCGCCACCGTCGTCAAACCGGTACCGCCCTAAACCCGCTCATCCGATAGCAAAGATAGGAACGCTTGGGTTCTCACTGGGATCACGGTGGTGGTCCTCCCGTCGCTAGAGGCCTCATCTCGGTGACATCCTCACAAGACGCCGGGTGTGCCGCCATGTCGGAGACCTCCCGGGCTCAAGAACCCTAATTTTTCTTTTTCTTTTTTATTATAATCTATGGTTACAACTTGTAATCGGTCTTTCTCCCTCATCGTAACTCCAAATGTGATGATTTTTCTTTCTACAATTTTGTAAAAATAATGATGTGTCAAGCTATTGTATTCTTCGCGCTACTACTTTTGTCATGTTTGGTGGATAACATTTGAAATTTGAATTCCAAAAATTACAACTTCACGGAATTTCGCTATTTTTGGAATCTAATGATTTCACATAAGAAGTCATGAACATAAAAGTTGAAGAATAATTCTTAAAATCGCATCTTTTATATTGGTTATTTCTTCATCCCCAAGCAACATTGTTCACAAGATTTACACATGTCTCGTAGAGTTGACAAACCTTGTAGAGATTTCTAAGATTTGTGAACAATGCCACTAGCACTATGTCGGATGGAAACAACCAAAATAAGAATTGTAGATCTTGCTAAGTTATGAAACACTCTAATTTAAAACTTTTGATTTGTATCATCTTGTAAAGGAAAACTAGGTCTCAATTTCAAAAAAAAATAAAAATTGAAATTTAAATGTTTTTAGTGACCTCGGATAGACAAGAAACCCGCAGATATAATGATTGCAAGTTCTCAAATATCCATGAAACTTTGTAGTTTACAACTTTTTGATTTGAGATCATATGCATGATGTATAGAGCGCATGATGTAGCTCTGATGATCTCATTGAACAAGCTTAATTTGATTTTGATCATATGCATGGTGAAAGTTGAAAAGATCCAATTTGAGTATGCATGAGATATTTTATTAGTTATAACCCTACATTGTGTTATATTTTTCCAAATTTGTGATGTGTGGATGTTTGATTTCAGTTGAAATGATTAGGGAATAGAGTCTTTGGAAAAAATACAACTCGTGTATAGTAAGTTTTACATACCCGTCTTTGGGGAAAACGTTTGGTTGGTGTTAGCCGGTCGGTGTGATTTGTTGTGAGAAAAAAAAAAAAATGCTGGTCTTGGCTGGCAGTCTGGATAGGTTCACGGACACTGTTTACAGGGGAGAATTAAGGGGTGTTTAGTTGCTCCTACAAGAACCCAAAAAAGGTGCTACAGTTCCCTATCATATCAAATCTCTTAACGTATTTTTTGGGGCATTAAATGTAGGTAAATAAAAACTAATTACATATAGTTTGGTTGAAAGTGCGAGGAGGGCGGTAATCTTTTAAGCCTAGTTAGTCCATGGTTAGACACTAATTACCAAATACAAACGAAAAGTGCTACAGTAGCCCAACCCAAAATATTTCACCAACTAAACACCATATTTATATAGAAAAAAGGCGCAACGGTTCCGGCCTCCAACCTGGATACGTAGCGTGGACGGAGCATCCGGGTGGGCCACGTCCTGGACAAGCAAAGGGGAACAAGTATGCGCCGCGGGAGGCAGGGACCACCGATTGGTGGGCCCCACCGATTTAACTACCTACAAAATGTTTATACTCCAAACCAAATGCGAAACTAAATTTTTGATTACACACCACTTGAATTTGAATAAATCATTGAAACAAGATCTCACATGGATATTTAGATAAAATTATAAGCGGACCCTCTTGATGGAGTATCTTGTAAAGCGGTACTATGCATGGCGGCACCACATGCTGATGCTTGGAGGTCCAGTTCTGAGAAAAGAATTTGCTGCTGGCGGAATCTTTGGAGAAAAACTACGTAAACTCCCCAACAAGCTTCCACCCGGGGTGCGTAGGCGTGCGTGCGGGGGGACACGGTATGTAATACTGTGCGGGCCCCATCACAAAAGAAGGCCCAGCGGGAGATATAAAAACCCGGAGGAGAGATAATAAGCAGGCAATTACCCCCGGTTTCAATAACTAAAAGCGCTAAAAGATCCAAATTAAAAACCGATTCCACCCTTAAATTCGTTTCAATAAATTCTTCAAAACTAGATCTCACATGGATATATTTAGATAAAATTATCGGTGGACCCCATTGGTGGTAGTTGGTATAGAGTAGAGATATAAAGGAAATGCATTATGTCGCGGAAGAAAGTACCTCTTGTAAAGGGGGATCTTGATGATGAGATGTATAGAGGGAGTAAATAGAGAAAGCGTGGTGGACAGTCAACGGCACTCATATGTTCCTTTATTTTGTGCAAGCACCCCTTTTAAAGGTCTAATTGCTCGTTTGCCCTATTTGGGGCATTTCTTATGATGGAAAACCAAAAACAGGGGCAAACGAGCAAAGTTTGAAAAACAAGGGCAAATGCGTGGAGCCGCTGTTGGCGCTCCCTCTCAGCCTTTTCCTCCTCACTCACGCCATACTGTGAGGGACCAAGCGGGCCCACCTTCGACATGAGTCTTGGATAGATGTTAATGAAGGAGAAAAGCACTGTTGAACCAGCCGGCCGAACAAGGCTGGGACGGAACGGCTTGATGGCGGGCGGTCGGGCCTATTCTGGAACGAGGTCGCGTGGGATATCACGGAGGATTCGCATGCAAAAAGGGTGTGGTGGGGCAGGCCGGGCGAAGGGAGCTCAGCGCTGCGTCCGCGAGGCGCCCGTGGAGGAGGCGGCGTGTGACATTGTTCACAAGATTTACACTTTTTTTTTGGGAGTTCACATTCACAAGATTACACTATTTTGTTTGTCCATATTTATCGAATCCGTTTTTCCTACGTTGGTAGAACGGGGGTTTTCCGTCCGTTTCAGAGTAAGCCCGTTTCCACCGATTGACCCGTATTTAATCCGTTTTTCAAGACGTTTTTAATCTCCATAAGTTAGTAGTATGTCTAAAATTTATATGTTCAAAAACATTATAATCACTGATTATGCACGTTAACATGCTAACACAAAGTACGTACCAGCGAATATTGGACTAATAACCGTATGTGTACATTATTTTATGACTTTGTCCATGTATACTTCGAGAATATTTGATCGGCGTTATTCTTTTCGGCTCAACTTCGTATTGGTTCGTTTCCGCATATTCGGTTCTGTTTCCGTACCCGCATTTTCCGAACTCGATCCCGCCCGTTCAAATGAGGGTTTTCCGTCCGTTTTCATCGTAGGGCCAACACCGGTGTTCGGGAGATCGAAGCGACCACCGAGCCCGGTAGCGAGAAGGCCCGGGCTCGGCAGTTTAGTGTGTATCTGATATCGCGGGACCCGTTGGCAATTAAAAATCATCAAAACCTGTTCTTCCGTCGTCCGAAGCATACGTGTTGTACTACGTGCGAAACCTCCCGCCACACCATTTATAGAATAAGCGGCGGTAGTACTTCTCGTCCTCGTTTCCAAATTTGTCTTTGTTTGGATTGGAAAAAAAATATATAGTACAACACCCGTAAAGTACTCTGTGCTGTATGGAGTCTTTGGAAAAAAGGGTTACGTATGCGTAGGAATGCACGGTGGTACTACGTACTAGCCTATGTAAGGCGTCAATGGCCGTTCTTCGTCTTCCCGGTCGATGCCTCGAGGCGGGCATCCATCCCATCACCCGGTGCGGTGCGTCTGCGGATGCGAGCACTGCGCCCGCTGCACCGTGGGCCCTATTCTACAAGAAGGGTTTGCATGCAAGGGGCATGCAAGGGTGTGTGGACTATGATCAGCCGTGTCACGGTTATAGAGGGGAAACTGCGGCGTGGGTGTACACTAGTAGTCCTAGTCACGCGTCGCAAAGAAAAGGCGCCGCCCTAATTTTCGATCGCGACGGGTCATATGCCTTTCACACGGAGTGCACACCGCCCGGTTCCGCCTACCATGGTCCTTCATAAAGCCTTCCCACTCAAGAACTTTGATTTTTCTTTTTTTTTTTAATGTGGCCAAAACTTGTGACTAGTCTTTCTCCCTCGTAGTAACTCCAAATGTGATGGTTTTTCTTTCTATTTTTTAAAAAATGCTTGCCGAGGATATTGTATTCTTACTATTACTTTTGTCATGTTTTATTGGAAACATTTGAAATTTGAATTTCAAAAATTACCACCACTTCAGACAACATTTTTTTGGAGCATCTAATGATTTGTGAGAAGAAGTCAAACTTTATAAAGTTGTATAACTTCTTAAGATGTACCCTCCGTTGAAATTATAGTTAGTTTGACTTTTTGGACCTAAGTTTGACCACTTGTCTTATTCAAAAAATTTGCACAAAAGCAGGTCAAATTTAAGTCATTCTTAAATACCATTTTGTTAATAAAGCAAGCTATAACAAAATAAGAGATATTTTTGCATAAATGTTTGAATAAGGCAATGGTCAAAGTTGGGGTTGAAAAAATCAAACAAACTACAATTTGGAACAGTTTAGTACACCTTTTATATATATTAGCCATTTCTTCATCCGGCGATGTTCTTGGTAACATTGTTCACATGATTTACACATTCTCATATATAGTTGATGAAACTAGGAGAGAGATTTCTAAGATTTGTGACCAATGCTCTTTACACGGCGTCGCCCGATGACATCGGCAAGGATGAGTGGGAGGAGGGGCTTCAAGTGGAGATAAGCCCTTTGGACTTTTGCTACTAAAACTTCCAAAAAAAACGCCGTGCCGCCAAGTCCCTTGAGCCATTCCACTTCATGCCCCTCGGATACCCTCGCTGGCGTTCGGCGCCACTTGGCCTCGATTCTAGTCTTTCTTTGGCAAAATCGGTAGCGTTGTAGTCTACATCCACTCTCGTGAACGCCCGGTGATTGGGTGGCTGCGATGTGCGTGCCGACTCCGCGTCAACCCACCGGGGTCGCCCGTCGGCACACCACGAGGCTACCCGATCACGGAGTTCAGGAGATGTAACCCCCTCGGAATGTTGAACGGCGGTGGTGTGTGGGCTCGCCCCACAGCGAAGGTCTACTTGATTGTCTTTTGGCTTCAGGTCATCTTTTTAGCGATCCGCGCCCGGCGTCGCCCGTCGGCCGGGAACCAAACTGCCAAATATGCTCTTACCGGGGCAAACGTAACGGTGCGGGGACGTCGGCTGATACGTGGAGGTGTGTTCGCGGGGAGATCAAAAGCAACCACCGGCGTATTTGGGGCAGCGGAAGAACATCCGGTATGCTTACACATTATGGAATTTTTAGGAGATTTGGGCGACTTGGCGGCGCATATGATCGTGGTTAATGCGACCGCTCTATAGCCCAAATGGTGCCTCGCCATGGCGGGCATCCCGGTGATGATGGCCCGACATGCGTTTGTGATAACCGTGTAATCTTTGTTGTCAAAAAAAAAAAAACTTGCGTGTATTAATACGTAGTAGTACATGTGTGCATGTGTGATTCTTTTGTCAATTTGATGGAAGCTCTTCGGTTGATCACGATCCGCGTACCCCGCTAGCGGTAAAAGGCTGCCATGCCATGAGGCCCCACTTTCGCCCTTACCCGGCCCGGGGCGTGTGAGGCGCCGGGGAAACCCGACTCAGCGTTTCGTGTGTGCATGAACAAGGGCTCGCGTCCGTCCGTCGCCGTCCTCGGCCCGGCCCATCAATCGGTTGCCTCGCCCGATGAGAACCCGTCGATCTTGATAACAGCGGCGATAACAGGCGTCGCGCCCGGTTGTAGCGGTGTGTGGATGCATAAAGGATACGCGCCAAGCAGGTGTGTGTGCATGTCTCATGGAAACAAAATTATAGACTCTAGTTTAATTTGGAAAGCGTAAATTATTTCTATGAAAAAATGCTGCGTCGGTAGTAAATGGCGCCCCCTAAATTGTATTGCCAGTACGTTTCCAAAGGGTCATGGAGTCCCTCGTCTCTCTACGCCCACCCAGGATGCGCACCCGCATTTTGATTTCGTGTGACCGCCCCACCAATTCAGGCCGGTTGCTAACCACAAAACAACCGGCGGTCACATGAAGATGCATATTACTACGTTCAACATAAGGAAGACGCATAAACACCGCGTAGTACATTACAATTATGTGTAAACACAAAATTACGTGGCGAGTATATACTACATTACAATATATACTATCAAAATAAAGTTGAAGAACTAGCTAATGATATCAAATCGGCTCTCGGCGCCCGCCGCCGCTGGCGGCCCGCGGCCAGAGGTGCGTCGTCGCCGATCTCACATCCTGGCGGCCGCGGCGTACATCACCGTGCTCTCAAGGCCCGCGTCGAGGAGAGGTCGAACTCATGCATGATGCGGCACCGGCGGCTGGTACCGGACGACTTTGGGGGTGACGGGCTCGGGCCCATACCTCTTGCATCCCTCCGGCCATGAGCGGACGTGGCTATCCTTGGCGGCAGCGTGACCCGTTCACGTCATGGTAAAGGAAACCTTGGGCGGCGGGCTGCTGTCGAGGAGGTCTGCCCGACCTTGGGCGCCGCGTGTCGAAGAGCCCCCAGCGGCGGCGTCGAGGGGCGGGCGGCACCCATGCGATGATTCCATGGAAGGCGGCACCGGTAGCGTCGGGTGCGTGGGGTTCGATGGTACTTTAGCATCGCCAAAGAAGTAAGCAGCGCCGCGGGTCCCCGGCGTCCTTGGCTTGCTCGGCGAGCTTTCGACCCAGCGGGATCAGCGGCTGGAGTCTTCCCTTCCGCTGACGACCGACCCGCGCCGTGTCCATCAACTTACGCATCCGGCGTAGCATATGGCCTCCGGATGGCCGGCCTCGAGCGCTTCTCCAATTGCTCCACGGCTCACGATGACTTCCCCGAGCGTGGTCGCCGCCTCACCGCCCGTAGATTACGAAGACGGCGGGCGACACGAGCGGATCTATGTCGTCGCTGATCGGTGAAGAGGATCCACAACTTCCGCGAGACTTGACGAATGTACAAGTAGAGCCATGGAGAAAAGAAATCCGTCGAGGGCTCCTTGCGGTGCCGCGAAGATCTCGTCATGCGAATCATCAGCGAGCATCAAAAGGAAGCAAGTACGTCGCCGCGCGCGTCGTCTTGCCTTGCCTTCTTGCGTGGCCTTTCGCCATTCTTGGATCAATCGACTAGCTGGCCCTAGCGGCCTTCAATGCCCCTCCCCGCCCGTTCTTTTTGCTTGGTATTTTTTAACATCTCCGAGCGAGGCGCCTCCTCCGAAAACGGCGGGTGGTGTGCGTTCCAACTTCAAGCGAGCCGTGAGGCCGGTTCGCAGGGGCAACAAACCGGTCAACAGAGGTGAATTTTTTTTTATAATATAAATAAGAAACGAAGTACTACTACAAAAGGAAAAATAAAATAAAAAAGAGTTGGTTCCCATCTCTACACCATGTGTTTACAAAAAAAATAACGTCTCTACGGTCATGTTTTTGGAAGCGATTGCACACTACGATGCATCCAGCTCTACCGTGCTACTCGTAAAAAAAGAAAGAGTGATGCCGTCGGTTACAACACATCCCTCTCCACTCAAACTCAAATCGTGCTCGTGCTTATTCCCTCCGTTCCACAAAACATGCAACTATGGGTCACCGTGTCCGCAAAAACTACGGGAAGCGTGCGGTCAAACTTTCACCGGCTTTGACTAGGTTTATAGAAAATACGCCCTCCGTCCCACAAATAAAAGTTCGTTTTTTGACCTCTACAATTCTTGTTTAATCATTAGGTCTTATTTTTTAAATATTTATCAATTAATAAAATACATAAATTATTATGAAAGCATCTCTAACGATAAAACAAGTCATAACAAAATAACAAAAAAAATTAAACTTTTTTTAATAAGACGACGGTCAAACAAGGATTGTCCGAGTAAAATGGACATTTCGTGCAACATACATTTATATCTCCAAATACATTTATTAAAAAACTAGACTTAAAGATCTTTTCAGGTAATTACTAATTACTTAGTAAAATATTAATATATTTTAATATATAATTGCTTAGCGGGTTTAAATACATTGACTTCTTGGGAAGCGAAAATTGCATTTTTTTTTAGTGCGAAGGGAGTACTAAATACTACTCTATTGATCACATTCAAGATTAATTTATTAAAAAAATACATCTCATAATCAATCTAATGATATTTATTTCATAACATAAATAATAACAATTTGTTTGATAGACCGATCTTATGCACTTTTTGTGCTATTATTCAAGCTAGCTAATAGCTCAAATAGTGTGTCATACCGCTATTGTGCGCTTTGTTGACAAATTGATCGACCTATAGCCCAATTGTTAGTGATTGATCGATTCGGTAACTTTATGGTTGTTTGCTTATGTACTTGACTTGATGCTTTTATGGTTGTTTGCTTTGAGGATAAAGAACTTTGTTATATATGGTTATCCGTATCATCACTTATCAAATTATCACTTATCAGTTATATATAATTATACACTTGTCACGATTTCCTATTTTTCGAAACAAATAGCGTGCTATAAGCGGCGCTTTGCGTGGACTGCATCTTTGGCCTACTTTCCAAATATAGCTATAGCGGCAATAGAGTGACGGAAACATTTTCGCTCAATTTCATAGCGCACAATCTAAAACATGTGTGTTATCGTTTCCAAATTTGTGTGCATGTTTGGTGTTACTTTGAAATGATGAGTGAGCAGAGGACTTACAAGAAATATGTCAAGTTTTGCGGTTTTTCTAGATTTTTAAAATTTAGATTCGGATGGATTTCCAAAATCCAGGACTCTAAATAAAATCAAATTTTCTATTGGGATCACGGATTCTAGTAAATTTGGTTTCATCTCTTTTTTTTTACCCAGATTCCTTTTATGTCCTTCATTCATACTTGCTTCCTACAATATGGGCGAGGGGCAAAATGGTAAATGAAACTTCGAGAATCTGCTGGAGGCGGCTCATGTTTGTTTTTTTTTTTTTTTTCTCAGAGTTCTAGAATCCAAGGTTGTTGTGAGAGAAAAATACTTTAATTTGCTGGATGGTGCTGATTTGTTGTGAAAAAAACTGGTTATTTGGTGGGCGAACCGGCCGGCCCGAACAAAAATGCATGTCCTTTGTGCGAGCGATGGCGGGGGAGGCGTCTGCCGTGTTGGCGTGGTGTGTGTAGGAACTAGGATCTTGCGCGTGCAAGGTGTGTGGATATAGTCGGCCGTCTCATGGAAAAAAATACTAGTATACTCCCTCCGTCCCTTTTTTGTTTGTGAAACCTGCGGTTCTCTAGAAAGACAAAACATTTAGGGACCCGAGAGGGAATACTAATACTATATGGAAAGAGCTCGTCGGTAGTAAATGGCGCACGCCCTAAATTCTGGCTATTGCAGCGTTTCACGGTGAGGTCCGTCCATCTCTCTGCGCCCACTCATACTAGTACTAGTAGTAGAATTACTAAAAACCCGCATTTTACGCCCCACCAATTTTGATCGAGGAAGCGGCTGTTCATCTCCCTTTCGCGTAGAAGGCGCGTCGCATTGCGCCTCGAGCCTGGAGACCTTCATGAGGGGTTGCTTGAGCACATTGCGCTCCAGCGTCGCCATGGCTGGCGAGCATCCCTATGGAGGGCCTCATGAATCTAAGGGCCACTGTGCACAGGAGACACGGCAGGCGTGCCACCTCGCCCTTAGTGGGATGGAGCATCCAGCTGGACTCGGTCTTTGGGTAGCGGAGAGCCCAGGGGGGCGCCGTACTACTTTCGCGCTGAGTTTTGCAGCGAGTCTCATCACCGACCTCGCCAAGGTCGGCAACCCGGAGGCATGCTCGAGCGAGGCATATACGCCGTGTTCGTGGAAGGCCGCGGCACCGTCTCGCCACCGCTCAACTTGCTTTGGAACAAGCCACCAACTCGGGGCATGAACTTCGCTCGATATGTGCAGCTCTTGCGCTCTCGAGCGAACGCCCGCCGCCGCCCGATGATGACCATGCCGAGAGGTGTTGCGGGAGGTGGAAGCGCGACGCAGCGGCGGCGATGGCCCCTGGAAGACCGAAGGCGTGCAATGCTCCGCGAGACGGCAGTGGCGATCTTGCACGCGACGACTTTGGTGGTGCCCCATGCGGTGAGGCCGCTTCTTCCTCCTCACGGCCAAACCGGCCTCCTCGCGGGCGGGCATCGGTCTTGAAGGGCGAGAACATGCGGCGCCATCGGCCGTGTGGGTGGAGGGGCGTGTAACAGCACTCCACATGCGGCGGCGAGTGTAGGATCGCGCGGCGAGTGTAGGAGGTTGTTTCACGCATAGCGAGGGTGGGCATGAGAAGCGAGTGGACGCATGAATCTATGTATATGTTGATGATAGCGACAATGCACCCATGCATTGCATTATGTGATCTATCTTACTTTTGGTGCGTGATGGATGATTATGTGGTATTGCGTGTTATATTCATTCATGTTTTGCGATGACCGCCGCCCGCGACCATGCGACCATAGCCCGCGAGCACCTCGCGTTACTAGCTATACATTGCCGTTAGCGCCTTAGGCGACTACTACCGTGTCCGCCGGTTCACGCGCGCCCCGCGTTGGTCGTTCTCCGCGGCGGCAACCCCTCTCGGACCCGTCCACCGCATCATGAGTCTTCAAAGCGTCTGGCGCTGCGTTTTACGTTTTCCATCCGTCCATTTAACCTCGGCCCGGTCCTCGTCGGCGGTGTCGCTCCCGTTCCGCCGTGCCCACCCGCCCAGTCGGCGTCAAACCCCGTACCGCTAAACCCGCTCATCCGATAGCAAAGATAGGGCGCTTGGTTCTCACGGGGATCACGGTGGTGGTCTCCCCGGGAGGCCTCATCTCGGTGTGCATACAGGACCTCCAGGACTCAAGAACCCCTAATTTTTCTTTTTCTTTTTATTATAATCATGGTTTAGAACTTGGCGGGTCTTTCTCCCTCATCGTAACTCCAAATGTGATGATTTTCTTTCTCTGATTTTGTAAAATAATGATGTGTCAACCTATTGTATTCTTCTTGCTAATCCATTCCAAATTGTAAGTCGTTTTTACTTTTCAGCCTAACTTTGACCACTCGTCTTATTCAATATTTTATGCAAAATATCACTTCTTTTGTTGTGGCATGCTTTATTATCAAATGTTCTTTAAAACTGTTTTTGCACAAATTCTTTGAATAAGGCAGTGGTCAAACTTGAAACAAAAAGTCAAGCGAACTATAATTGAAGCAGTATACTACTTTTTGTCACGTTTGGTGGATATTATTTGAAAGTTGAATTTCAAATATTTGAAGAGTTAACATTTGAAATTTAGTACTACTAGTATGGAGATAAGTAAAGATGCAAAACCATGGGGCCATGGGGCCATGGAGTACATTAATGCTTAGAGGCGGGTGCCCATGGGGGCCATATGAATTATGCGAACACTTTCTAGCATTAGTACTACTACTACTAGTACTCTCTGTTTCTCTCATGATCTCTCGGCCTCTTCCTTCTCCCATACTCAAAAGCTTCTATACTACTACTAGTAGTACTACTCTTCTCCCTCTTACGCTCACTTCCAAACTCTTAGAACCAAACAAGAGTAAGAGAAGCGGTCCGAATACCGAGAGAAGGTGTAATTAATGCGCCTCGCCTTCCGTAGCCGTCTCCATCCAGGTGCACCTCTTTTATCACATCCATTTAGCTAGATTTGGTTTTCACGTGGTTCTAGAAACAACAAACCGCGAAGTTTTTTGTTAGGTGGTTGCGGATCTTGGAGTCCGTCGGGGGGCCTCCTGGTAAGCGGCTTCTGGCCGGGTCGGCGCCATGCGTCTTGACTTCGACCGGGGATCCCGACCCGGCGTGGGGCGGCGGCGGTGAGCGGCGTTTATCGTGAAGCGTTGATAAACAGCAGGTGTTACAGCGGAGGCGAAAAGATGTTGCAAGAAGCACATCTTGGGTAAAAACACCGAAATCTTGATTGTAGAGTGCATTATCCTTCCTTTTTTTTTGAAGGTTTTTTTTTTTAGATAGCTCTAAAAGGTTTTTATTTTGTCCACTACATATCACATTGTGACTAGATGCTATCTATAAGCGTACAACATTGCTCAATAATTTTGTTGTCTTATACCTTTTCGATTCATCCTAGGACACCTAGGTACAAACACAAAAGCCTCTTGGCGGGGAGATTATAAAAGGATGGGGAGGAGGCGAAGAAATATTACATCTTAAGCCTCATGCGGCTCATCCTTGTTGAGCTTAGCAGCCTTGTGAAAGCGTTGTCATGTTCATTCATGAGCGGCAACGCGTGTGGTGTGCGATGTCGCCCTCATTGATCTGGTTCCCTTGCTTGGAGCTCATTCTCCACACGCCATCTTCATCGATTACAGCGGGGTGGAGTTATCTTAAATTTTTTAAACAACTTCAAACAATCGATATGAGCCAAGACAAAAGCTGTAGACAAAGCGGTCGATGAAGAAAGAACTTGTCTTTCCACATTGTCGCGGCGGGGGGCATCTTTAGGTGAAGAGGCAGCGGCGTACTTGCTTCCCGAATCCGGCGGAAATGCGCTCCGGACGAGCTTGAAGTGAATCCACCCACGGGCTTGCCTTTCGGTCGGATGTGAAACAAAGCAATATCGAATGTTGTGCCGGATATTGAAGGTATGCAGGCGTTGATATCTACTCAATGGTGCACTTCTTCATGCATGTAAACAACTATGTACTGATCGAAATTTGTCCTTTGTGTTACTTACGGTGACCATATGTATTGCTAATGGACAGTCATTAAGTATTGCATCTAAAAATATTCAAGGCCATATTTTCATGAATTGGCATCAAGCTTTACAGAAACAATCCCATTTCAATTTAAGGTTGGTGCAACAAGGTAATAACACACGTACATTGTCACTTTAATTGGTTGAATTTGTAGTTACCTGGGAATTAACCCCTAACATAGCATTGCAAAATATGACAAATTTTTTGTTGCCCTGTATAGCGCGACAAAGTATATGGCAATTGTTCTATTCTTATATAGCTTTGAATTACGATTTTTCTGTATAGTTACCTAATGCTTAAATCTATTTCTTTGAGAAGGGGATTCAAGGGGTTACCATCTATGGTACTGTTTGTGCTAGACTCACAATTTACGTACTTTCTTGCGGTATGGTTCCTCTACGATTGCGAGTTCTACATATAGCTGAAGCTTTTTAGTTATTAGATTGCATTTCTGTTATGCGCATTTTCTGGTTTTAGTTGAGTTATTTTTCGGTTATACCTGCTGGTTAGGTATTGTAAATTGGGTTCAAGTTAGTTTTTTTGTTTTGTTGCGAGTGGGGAATAGTTACATTGGATGGATTTGGTTATGTTTTATGCCAATTAGTTTTATTCGACCTCTTGGTAAATTTACCACTAAGCTTATGAAAATGAGCTTAATTTCGAGTTGCAAGCGGTGACAAAATTATAGTCCTTTCACATGGGCGGTTTTGGCTTTTTGCTGGCGATTTTTGTTGGACGGTAAGTATTAGCAAAGGCGAGGTTAGCAATAGCGAGCAAGGGAGGTGTTTGGACGAGTCTAGCAAAAGCAATTAGTCATACTGCATTGTTTATTGAGATGGAATAGTAGCAAGGTAGGTTAACTATAGCGACAAGAAGTGGGTTTAATAACGCAATAACTATTATAAGTTAATTTTGCTATACTTCATACATAATGATTTACATACATGTGGAAATTTGTAGAGCTGACAATATTGATGTTGCATAGATAAACTATGTCTTTGTCACTGGAACCCCAGGTCCTCAATTTTAAGACATCTGTTTACCGTGTGGCTTTCCTTTCACGACAATTTTGTGAGCATTATAGATTCCGCGACCTTATGAGGCAAAAGCCATATGGTTGAACCTCTGTTGATTCATATATTTGCAAAATTAGCTTTTCACATATATATATGTATCCATGTGTTAGTTACATGTCTTCTCTAGAGAGGTAGTCAAACCATTTTATTCCATTTATTTCCAAGCCCAGATAGATAATTTTGGTGAGCACGTCCTATTGCTTGTGTTTGTGTTATGCCGCATTCTGCGGTTGCAAAAATAGAATCTTGTGTTTCCACGGCCCAGGGACACAAAATAGCTATATTTAATTCATTTGTTGCATACATGCCTTTCTTGTTTTACATCGGCTAGTGATGCATCATGCATGTTAAGATGAAAATTATTTACATACTAATTCGAGAATTGTAATGTGCTATGGCGGCCCTACATTCTCCCCAATCTCTACCATTATAACATACTTTTAATTTAAAGGGTTCTATGCAGGTAGATCCGTTGCTTGATGCTTGAGAAAAATGGCTCTGGTGCAATGCGGTATGGTAAAGAGATATTCACAAAAATCCTGGAAGTGTTTACGTCTCCATTTGTGAACTTCGCGGTCGAGGGTTATGTGGGTGTGGGTTGCTAAATGGTCTACTTTTTTTGTATGAAAGTGGGCCCTAGATTTGTTTTTCAAGGACTTGATTACGCATTACTTTGCCCTAGCGACACTTATACCATCTTCCGCGACTACTACCTAACCGCGGCTCTCCTAAGCGAAGATTCTATTTTTTGCATCGAGGTTGTCATGTGAGGGATGCCCCATGAATATGAACAATGGTATATTGTTTGCTTACTGAGATCAATGTATCCTGTAATGTATTATATTTTTGTATCAAGTTGGTCGTATCCATCCTGGCATTACCAATTGGAGTTGCAATGATTTCATGCCCGCATGACTTCATCCTTGTTGTGGTTCGCTAGATTTAGGTTATGCAAGAACAAAAATGTTGTATCATCATGCGCACGGGGTGTGCCCTAAACACTGTTGTGTTGAGGTGAAACCTGACTTAGCCCTTACGTATGATAGTTGTGTTACGGCGTTTCGGGACCTTAGCGATCACGGTTTGTATTTTTATGTATGCGTAATATCAATGCTTTTGGTGGCACCCGGCTCTATCACAAACCAACAAGTTCATGTTGTGCAAGAAATAAGGCGCAATTGTTAGGACTGCATAACATGTATATTACTACGTTGTAATATATATATGTATATATATATATATATGCAGTATATAAGTATATAATATATATATATATAAGTACTATATGTCTATATAATATATATA
>JADLZK010002041.1:0-116036 GCA_015847255.1 Hyparrhenia diplandra | reverse complement strand
CAAAGTTGTTCGAAGCATGAGTTCAATGGGGAACTTGGCATGGTCGTGTATGTGCAGGACGTGCATAATTGCCGGCGGTGAGCTTGCCTTGCCGTACGGCTCAATTGGTGACCATGGCTCAACGGCCGGCAACAGAGATTGGTGTGGGTCGATGGCAGGATGACGACAGGACAGCGACGAGGCGCTGCAAGGCTGGCTGGACGTGGCCCTAGTGGCGACACAGGAGACCTGTGGAGCGGTGGCGACATCCAGCTCCCAAGCGTGGCAGGGAGCTGCAGCTTCTGTGCCATTGTCGGTGTAGACACAGTGGCACAGAGGCCTATTTCAGGCTGGTTGCGATGAACGGGCAAATGGAGGAAGATTGGCATGGTGACTTACTGGCAGCGGCTCGAGGCCGAGGATGCGGGGGTGGGCGACGTCGTGGCATGGACCGAGCGGAGGCTCCAGCTCGTGGCTCATCGACGAGGATGGGGAGCCCGTCGGCGCGGCGCGCCAGGGCGTCAGGCTGGCCGGCGGACGACGTCGCGCGGCTTGGTGCGGTCCGCACTAGTGCCGCACGGCGAGGACGCGCGCGCCGGCGCTGTGGCTGTGGCAGACGCCGGCAGCGGAGAGGAGTGGTAGGTGGCGGTGGACTCGGCAAGGCAGAGGAGGAGGGAGAGCGCGGTGGTCGGTGCAGCAAGTGCAGTAGGAGGAGGAAGGAGAGTGGTGGCGCTGGTGATCGGTGGAGGTTACTTGGATGCGGCGTCCATGGCGGCATGACGATTCGTGCGCGTGGAAGACCGGGAATAGAGCTCGTGTCCACCGCGTCAATAGCGGGGAGGCCGCGCGGCGGGGCTGGGTCTCTGCAGCGTGCTCGAGACGAGCGGAGGAGGAGAGCCAGGTCGCGCGGAACGGCCGGGTCACGCTGCGCTCGGGCGGCGACGGCGTCGTACGCCAGTGCCGAGAGATTTGGGAGGAAGCTGCGGGCTAGACTGCTGGGCTGCGCAGCTGATGCCACGCTGGGCCAGGTTGGGTCACGGCGTTGGGCCACGAGGGAAATAAGCTTCGGTACTTGAGATTGGGCAGGAGGTGTCTAGTCAGGAACCGGTCGGTTATGTTGCATTGGGACATCAATATGCACCGGAAACCCTAACTCAGAGGTCAAGAAAACGTTTTGAACTATATGGACAGGTGTGATCAACCTGAATGCTATAAAATCAGCTTTGTTGTCTTTGCTAATATTATGACAAGGATCATTTGAAAATTGATCTAGGTTTAGAAACCGCCCGGTAAAAATGTATTTTTATTGGTGGGTTTTTAACCACCACCACCTAAAAAATTAGGGGCTTTGGTGTTTTCTACCATTGCTTAAAAATGATGATTTTACTTTTTTTTTTTTTTAATTTTGTGATTTTACCCCCGGTATTTCAAAACGAAGGGGGAGTCTACCCTCTATTCAGTTAAGTCCCACTAACAATGTTAAAAAGGGCAATTTAGCCCATGCGTTTTTACCCTCGTTTTTAGTATGAAAGTTTTGTTTTTATCCCTATTTTAGATCACCAAGGTGACATCAATTCTTTTTAGAAACTTTCGGCTGAATTGGCAGCATTTCACAGCTGACAATCGATATAAATAAAATTTTATATCACACAAATTATTCTCACACATATAATTCAAACGGGTTCAATATAATGATATGGTTCAGCTAACCATAGAACAAAAATTCATAGAGAGTCACATGTGGAATAAAATTTTTTTGCAGTAGTAGCAATTAGAGTCAGAATTCACGATAAATGTTGTTCCTACGAAGGGCTTATACTTGCTGCTTGTCGCTGCCTTAGCGTGCACGCTGCTGCTTGAGTTGGAGGTTGTAGCAGATGGAGGAGTTAAAATGCCATCGCAACCTCTTGGGCGGGCTAGTGGCAGCCACCACCACCCGAAGGAGTTGTGGGCGCGAGCCGGGCACGGGGATCCGGGCCGGGCCGTCGCTACCGTCACCCTGAACCTCTAATCCCCGCCCCTCATGCTACGTGCACCAGCCGGAGCAGAGATGGTGGAGCGGGTCGAGAAGGGGAGAGAGAGCTAGGAAGAAGAGGCCAATGGGTTCCGTATTGCCAAGGATACCCGCACGCCCGTCGCCGCCACCACCACCGCCACCGCTGAAACCTAATCCCCATCCCTCATTATGCGTGCACGGAAGCGGCGATGGCGGAGGGTGATGGGGGGAGGGGGAGGCCAAAGGGAGAAGGGGGAGAGCGAGGGGAGAGAAGTCGCCGGGAGCAGGGCGCCAACATAGCGACACCGTGACAGAGAGGATCAGTGGACCCAATCACGTTTTTTTTTCCTGCAGAGAGATGAGAAGGGGTAATGGTATCAAGGGCATTTTTGTCTTTTGGACCGGCTGTCTTTTTCTTTTTTTTTTTTTTTTCATCATTTAATATGTGCAGTACCAACAGTGTTACATAATAGGGGTAGACGGATGTTCCATTTGGAAAAGGTCGAGGTAAAAACGTAAAGCTAAAAACGAGGGTAAAATCACAATTGGAGTTCAAAAATTAGGGTAGAATCACCAAATTTTCTAAAATTTATGAATTTGTACTGACGGTAACCTTAAGAAGTCCACTAGTGAAAATGCATTTACACTGATAGTTCATTGCTAGGGCGCACAATTTTTCCTAGTGCGGTCTATACATTATGAACCGCCTAAAATAGATAGCAAGCACCAATAAAAATCAATTTCTTTTCCTATACATATGTTGAAAGAAATATTTTTATCAAATCTTACAACGTGCGGTCTCGTGCTGCTAGTCACGGGCTCACGATCTCCCATAATAAATTGCATTTCTCCTCATTGGGTCATTATTTTTATGTCCTTGGAATAGGAAAATAGAGTCAGTTTTGTGGCTCGTTGGATATTTTAGGCCACTTTGATGAAGTCATAAAAATATGGGGAATGCCCATAATAAGGTTGTCATTATCTTGGTCGCACTACACAAGTCAATATGCAATTGAGCCGCCGCCACCGAGTCCTCCGCATCTTTCGTTATCCTCCGGTACGGTGCATGCACTCGTGTTGGTTCAGCTATTAGAAGCAGCGCCGCGTGCACGCCGTCCGCCGCTCTCCAGGGATCTCAATTCATTTCATCTCTTATGTATCCCACTGCTTCCAGTTCTCGTGGAAATGGCAGCGGTGACGGATTCCCAAGAACCACCGCGGAGCCCGGCGATGACCACCAAGCCGGCGGCGAGCGTCTTCGCGCGCCGCGGCGGTGACACGGGCAAGTACCCCACGCGCAGCTGGAACCCGGCGTTCGACTTCGACTGTTGCCAAGCGGCGGACGAGATCTACTACAAAACGGCCGAGACATCAACAAGGCGCGCGACGTCTTTCGCCGCGCCATCTCCTGTGGCGCCGACCCGCAGTACGTCTTCCACACGTGATTCTACATGGAGCACCGCCTTCACGGGGATATCGCGGACATCCGGGTGTGCTTCAAGGAGTGGCTCTGCCGTGGCGGCACAGGTGATCCCGACTTCTGGCACCTCTGCTACACGTTCGAAATGCTGCACGGGACGGCCGCGCGCACACGGGCCATCGCGGAGGCCGCCATGGCGGCCTGCCCGCACGACCCTGTGGTGTGTTCGCCGTAATCGCCAAGATTGAGCACCTGGGACGCGACGGCCGCGCGCGCCGCATCGTCAAACGCGTACGGGAGATCTTCACTGCGGACGTCTACCACCCCGTGGACGAGGACGCGGTGAAATGGGTCGAGAACGATGTCGATGTGGAACTGTACCGACAGTTTATGCGCCTGCGCCAAGCTGCAGCGAGGCCAACGATTGGTCATCTCTTCAGGTCCTTCTTCATCTTCTGCGGTTGCCGCGGCGGCTCAGCGTAGTTAGCAGTCTCCTGTGCACGCAGGTGCGTACGTAGTAGTAGCAGCACTACGCTCTGTTCAATTTCTTGCATTGTGAGCTATTGCATCTTTTTGTTCTCCGTGGACAAATCTTTTGTTTTCTATTTTCTGCTGATGAACATCTTTCAGCTTATAATGTAATAATTTGTAGCACAACTTAATGTGAATAAAGGCTTTGTAGTCCATATAGCTAGCATGGTATGGAATTTAGTTGAAACCTAGTTATATAAATATTTGTCTCATCCTTTTGGCACTAGTCTATTAGTTGTTGCAAAAAAATTTCAAGTTATAAATTAACATTCCAATGCTTATTGCACGTTTTTATTTTCAAATTCTAGTTTTGTTTTATTAAAATTAAAGTTACTACAGTGGCATTAACGACAATCGTTTCACCTTGACACGAGCACTCAAGATGCTATATATCGAAGAATTGAATGCATAACAATATTTCTTCAGCAAATGTGTATAGACTTGCTTTAAACAACTTAAAAAAGTTATTTTCATGGGGTACAAATATAACTTAAAGTGGATGCCCAGTGCAATCAATATATTTCTTGTCTTGGAAATATTTGTTTACACCAAAAACTGTTAAAATCAATGTTTATTTGTAAGAGTAAAGTGCATGTGCAGTCATCAAACTTGTTATCATTCATGTTTCTAAACTCACAAACCATCTGTTTGAATCTTTAAACTTACCAGACTGTGTCAATTAGAGTGTCTGGGACTACTCTACTCCCGTTCTTTTAGCTCCGCTCCACTCCTTGTTTCCAAACAACCTAAGATCTAGGAATTCCGCTCCATGAAAAAGGTGGAGCTAGTTGCCAACTCTATGTTTTTTTTTAGACATCAAGAGGTACTCCAAATAGAGTATTGTACTCCCACATACTTATATATACGCGCACACACAACTCATCAACCGTCACTATCTAGTCGGCCTCCCCTATCCCTTCCATCTCTCTACTAGCTCGTTCTTGTCCCTGGCTACAATGTTTGCAAATCCAACTAGATCTCCACAACATGTAGCTAACCATAGTCAGAATCAGAGCTAGCAGACTTCGGTTGAGTTCTCGCACACAACTCTGTGTAGCACCAATAAATATATCATTTCATCTTTTTGACACACTATGGATGCCCTCAGATCGTCCGCTACGGTAATAACTGGTGCTACCCACGTAGTCTGCTGATATAAAAGTGAGAGACAAAAGTTAAGACTATTTTATATTCTTAGACTTATATGTTCTTAGGCTACGTAAAATAGTCTAGCTATTTAGTTATAGCTAATGATTACTTTTTTTTTTTTTCTTGTCACGTTATATCACGCTAGCCAAATACCTAACCGACATCTTAAATGACGCGGATGGGCAGCTGGCTTCCACGTGCTTCCGCTTGTCTCTGACTCCCTCGAGCGTTCACACGTGTCCGGATGCATGCGCGCCGAATAAGATTTTAGGTGCCGTGCCGACTCGACGCGTGTCATGCACATCCACCTGGTCAGGCCCTCAGCCAGGTCTGCAGGTTCATAAATAGCAGAACCTCGTAGCCATCCATGCATCATTCATCAATTCTCAGACCTGATGATCTCACAAGTTCTCGTCGTTTGAAGCTCGATCTCCATTATCGATCAATTTGGATGATGGCGTCCGCTACTATTGTCAAGAAGGCCGCCGCCATCATGCTGGTGCTGACGTTGACCATGGGGCATCTAATGGCTAATCCGTCGCCGCAGCAGCCACGGCGGCTTCTAGCTACTTGCGGTTGCGGAGGAGCGCGAAGTGCCCAGGAAGCAGGAACCGGCCTCACTGCCATAGATTTCCAACGGGCGGCCCCGGCCGGCACGCCCGAGGCGTGCGGGCTCGTGCCGGCCGGCCGGGCCTCACCGGGCCACGGGCTTCATCGGGCCGTGCCTCAATGGGCTACGTGCACGGGGGTCCAGCACGCCCCACGGGCTGCCAACAGTACCAGGCCAGCCCGGTGGCCCGTGAACCAAAAAACGTGACGGGCCGGCCCGGTGGCCCGTGAAACCAAAACACCGTTTTTGACAGGTTTTTTCACAGGTTTCAAATTCAAGCAAAATTCAATAGAACAGCAACAAGAACAGGAACAAATTTAAGATAAATTGAGCTGTGTGCTTGTGTGCAATGCTACCTCATTAAAAACCTTAATGGGTAAAACTCACCCTTGTGAGAAACCCCATTAAGGAAAAGAGTACAGCACAAACACACAGCTCAATGTTTTCATTCAAAACAGGTTCATATTGTTCAGATTACAATCACATGACTCTCTCAACTCACCCAGTTTCAACTCTCAACTCACATGACATTACAGCAAAAGTTCCAGCATGCCAAAGGCCCTAACTCACCTAACGGCTTTAGCCACGCCTTGTTCCTCTTCCAAAGAGCGGCTCTTCCAAAGAGGTTGCCGTCTTCCAATAGTAGCCTTCCAGCAGCAGCTCCTCTTCCAACAAAGACCCGGGTCTTCCAAAGAGGTTGCCCTCTCCCCAAAGAAGACGGCTCCTCTCCCAAAGACACCACCCAGCGGCGGTTCCTCTTCCCGCGGCACTGGTCCTCTTCCACCTCTAGCAGCGAAGACCAGCTCTTCTTCCTTGAACAGCGATGCGGGAGTTGCTCCTCTTCCTTGACAACCAGCGCCTGTCTGCTCCAGCTTCTCGGGTACTCCTCTAGCACCTACAGTTGTACCTGCGGCTACAAGTAAAAAGAAATGAACTTCGGTCTCAAATAAACAAGACAAAGTTTACCCGATGCACCATCAACAATAGAAATTTTTTTCAAAGCGCTCAACCAGTTCTTTATGCTCGAGAGACAACGAAATGTTGTTTCCTTTTTTGTCTCCTAACTCCCAATCCTTTATGCAAACCAACATCTCAACATGTTCGAGGCAATAATCGTCGACGACGGTCCTCGAGGATTCTTCCGGATAAGTCGAAACAAGATTACTCAAGAAACAAAGAGAAGCAGAACGGTACATAACATCTCTAGCCAAGATTGATAAGACAGAAAGGTTAGTTTGTGGTCTTTCCACCGTAGAAGTATATCAAAACCATCATCATACTCTGCCGCCTATCACCGCTCAAGGTAAGATGACCTCGTTTCAGGAGGCACTGTTACAAATGTAGCCAGGTTGTACCACGTAAACCACCTGCGTGCCACCAAAAATTTTGTCCCATGTTGCTCCTTTTCTCTTACCTGTAATGCTTGGTGGCTGTTCTCTAACAGGCCTTACAGTACCATATTTTTTTTCATACTTGGCAAACAATTTCTCAAGCTCAGATCTAACATCAGCATAGTATGAAGAGTAATCACAACCAGGTAAAAAGTCTTTAAGCAAATTCAAGGTATTGAAAAGACCTATCATCTTAGCTCTAGGATCAAGGACAAATACAATTGAGAACAGCATAGGTATTTCTTTCCAATATTTTAGGTACTTTTGTTTCATAGGATACACAATTGTATACAAGTTAATATCTTCATCAAGAAGATGCAAATGCAAGGCAATTTCAAGTATTTGATGCATAACAAATGGACTGGTTGGATAGTAAACACCGGACAAAATAACAATAGACTCATAAAAACACCTCAAGGAACTCTAACATCTTTTTACCAATCAAGAAATGTCTAGCGAAATAATAGGTTTTCACCAATGTTAGCATTAATGAAAGTTGTGAAAACTTGAGGGTATGGTTCCTCACAAAGATGTTGGAGCATAAGATATGTAGAATTCCATCTTACCTCCATGTCCACACCAAATTTCCTAGGAGTAATACCTTGAGCAATGCATAAGTTCTTAAACATGGCAATTCTATGATTAGATGAGTTCAAGAAATTGATAGCTCTCCGAAATCCTCTAAGTATGGTTTCAACCTTTTTAAACCCGATTTAACAATCAAATTTATTATATGAGGAACACAACGCTGGTGACCAAGGTTGTATATAACAAAGATCGGGATCATCACCGGGAACATGGTCAGCACCTAAATACCCACCAAACAGAATATTCAAAGTGTTCATAGCATTTGAATTAGAAGAAGCATTGTCCAAAGTTATAGCAAAAACCTTATCAATCGGACCAAACTCCCGAATAACACTACCAACCCTCTCAAAGAATATTGTCCCCAATATGTTTGCAATCAATCAATCTAAACCCTATGACCTTCTTTTCGTAAGACCCAATCATCAAGAACATAATGAGCAACAAGCGTAATGTAGTCTTCCTTAGCATTACCACTCCAAATATCGGATGTTAAAAGCAACAGCGGTAGCACCAGTCAAAAACATGGTCCCTAAGCACTTTCCTACGTTCATCAAACAACTTCTCAAGGTCTCTAGTAGTGGTTTGCTTAGACACAGAACTTAAACAAAGGGTTATGAGCACGGCCCGAATGTATTCTTGCCAAGCATCGATCTCACCTATGCACAAAGGCGAGATCAAGTCTAGCAATCAAACGAGCTAATTCAACTCTAGCAACATCAATTTTGTACTCCTGTGTACCTAGACCATTACCACTAAGAGCAAGCCTAGATTGAACCCTAGCACGCCGATCAGTTTTTTTCGAACAAGATTGCACATGTCTCTTTAAGTGGCGGTACCATTAGCGGCTTGTAGACATAATACTCTTACACATTTTGCATTTAGCTTTGGGCAAACCATCTTCTTCAAGCTCATCAAAAAGTCCCAAACGGGGGATGTGCGTTTACCGATGCAAAGATCGCGACTGGGAGCAGCGGAACACCAACCGATGGAGGATCGTTGGAGGCGATGGTGGCGGTCTCGTGCTCCCCGTCCCCATCAACATCAACCTCGACGATCGCCCTCGGTGAGGTCGATCCGAGCAAGGCAAAGAAGATCATCTCGAATGTAGTCGCCCCCTCGTGCGCTGCGCCCCTCGGGGTCCAAGCCCGGTAGATGGACCTTGTCCTCCGCCATGGACTCTCCCCCGTTCCTCGGCGGTGAGGGTGGCCACCGGCGGCGTCCCTCGATCTAGGCCGCGGCTAGGCGAGGATGCATCGGCTACCGACCTGCAAACAAGAGAAAAACAGAGGAAGAAACGGGTTAGAGAAGCAGAGGAAGAAGAAAAGGTGAAGAAGAGGAAAAAGATCCCTTGGTCACCTTCACAACCCGAGCCCGGTGCGGAGATGGACACCCGTAGAAGCGAGACAAGACGAGAACGAAAGTTAGAGAGGACTACGAGCTCGCGAGGTTGTTGGGGAAGAAATGAGAACTCACATGTTTAGGCAAGAAAGAAAGGGGAACGGGAGGGGGAGGGAGAGGGAGAGGGAACCGAGGCGCATCGAGGTCACAGGGAGGCGGATCGAGGTCACCGGCGGCGAATCCAGTCACCTGCCGGGGGGAATCCAGGAGGATCGACGCCTCCTGCGGCCGGCGGATTTAGGGTTTCGACTCTAGAGACTCGAGTCGAGTGGAGGCGCGGCGCGGTGGAGTGGGTGTGTTAGGGGTTAGGGGGGGGGGCCTCTCAGATATATATCTGGCGCTTCCGGCCGGGATTTAGGTTAGGGAGGAGTTTTGGGCTAAGTCAGGCCAAAATAGCCGTTTGTGTGTGTGGCGTTTTTTTTAATACACAAATCACAGGCCCATAGCAGCCCGCGGCTGCCACACGGGCGTGCTTTTGAGCCGTGCACGGGGTCGGCCCAAGCACGCCCGGCCCTGGCCTCGGGCCAGCCGTGCGGCCTCCCACGGGCTCGGGGCCTTTTGGGCCAAGCTAAAATCCCGTGCCCGGGCGGGCCTTCCCGGGCGGGCCTTCGGGCGGGAGCGCATGGAAAAACTATACGGCCGCGATTGCTCCCCGCCTTTGCTGCGAAGAGAGTACAATGATCGCCCACCGGGTCGCTTTTGCGGATCGTTGGGGCTACTTGTTACGCCATATTAACTCGCGAGGTTTGTTCGGCCGGGCGCTAGACCGCCTCCTACCGTCCACCCAAACGAGCGTGCAGGAGTGCCCTGATGGTGTTTGAGATGGCGGCTCAAGAATAAATTGGCCGAGTCCGCTTGGCCCAAGAATAAATTTGCTTTTCGTCAATTGCGCCGATGCGGTTAAGACAAGGGCGTCCGCGTTAACGCAAAGCCCGATACGCCTCTCACGTAGTAACCTCCATCTCATCCCCTTCCTCCAGCGCCGCCCGCCGCCCGTCTGCCCCCCCCGCCTCTTCCCCCGTTCTGCCCGGTGGTCGGCAGAGGGCGGTTCCTGTTCATCTTCCTCCTCCTCTTCTTTCCCTCCCATCTAATAGTTGATAGCTTCCAAAATAAAGGCCTCCATCGTCATCTCTCCCATGGATATAGCCATGGAGCAGCCATCAGGGACAAGGGGCGGAGCTACGTTATGGCCATAGAGGCCCCCCCCCCCCCGCACGCAAAAAAAAAAAAAAGAGGATCAATGATGTTGTGCATGTTATTTGCTACGATGTTTTTCAAGTATGGTGGCTAATTTAGTTCACAAGCATACATCATAGGTGACATGCAAGGCTAATCGCATGCGCTACCAGTCAACACGCAAGCAAACAGATAAAGAGAGACCCATGCATGTTCGGTAGTTTTAGGCCATATAATCACTTAATTGCATAGTTCATACCTTTAATAGTTTTATATCAATTTTTATGTGAACACAAATAAATAAAGAGAGACCAAGGTTTTTTTTTTTCACTTTTCCTATACTATAGTGGCATGGGGAAAAAGGCAATAATCAAAGCGACGGCGTAGAACATTATGTATACACTACTACAGATTAAGCTCATCACTACGTTGGCATCACTTTGCGAATTTAATCCACCGGGCGGTGTTGAACCTCCCGGCGGTGATGAACCGTTGGTCAGCGCTGAAAACTTCGAAAATTCCACGATTGGACCAATTCCGGTGTAGATCACCACCGGGTTGAATCGTTCCCCCTGAAGTGGTCCGATGGACACGGTCACTCACGGGTTTGAATTAGAACCCGAAAGCGATTTGAAGATTGACCTGGCCGGTTGAATTAGAACCCATAGCGATTTGGGAGGGGAAGTAAAATACGATGACAAGGAACCGATAGCTCGCGGGGTTTGAATGAAGAAGGAACAAGTAAAAACAAACGATAGAAGCGTAAGATTGCACACGGAAAACGAATTAAAACGACCGGTTCATTATATATTACTAGATAATATATATACAAAATGAAAAAATAAAAAGAAAGCGGTCGCTGTTGGTATTCCTAACGTCACTATAACAAAAGGTGGAGTTAATCTCACCCAAGGCTATATGCCGCCAGAGCACTCGGTGTGGTTTTAGTCTCTTAGCATTACCATGAGCTAGGTTGTCATCCCCAGCGGCAATGCTAGGAAATACATATGTGATACTTGTAATGTATTGTTTCTAATCTCTAAGAAAAAAATATATAAAGGTTTATCCGCAAAAGCCGCACGAATAAAAAATACCACTTGTAGCATTTCACCTAAGTAATCCAGGGTTTGTCATTTATATTCTACCACAGGGAGGAAGATTGGAGTTGGGCTGATATACAATTGATAGGTGGCATACTTATGAGAGAATCTATTACTAGTGCTAACTTTAGCGGGGGTAAGCCAATAACGATAAAATATGATAATGATAAATAAAGGCAAAGGTATCACACCACGAGAGATAGGAATAAACTACTATAAGTTAGACTTAACGTTGGACTACTTTAAGAGACAGAATTCTTGTGTAGCATTGATTCTACTAAGTCATTACATCTACTCTAAGGCATACATTATCACATATAGCATAGTAAACTCTAGATCATGTATCCGGAAGACTATCAAGGAAAATCAAGAAGCGAAACAAGATATTCCCCATAATCATTATCCACTTGGCTTATAGACGGAGGGTGGACTCCAAAGGACTCAACGGACCTGTCGGTCCCGCGATCTACCACATGTCTGGAGTATAAGGTGAACTCGCAGTAAATCATATATAAGCACCACGCTTACATAATTATTTCTACCACCTAACCCACTCGAGAATTAAATTAGGCTTTCTACTGAATAGATACATGTATCTATCATAAACCATAACTATATCAAATATACTATTAGAATAAAGTAAGAACATAGTAAAGAAAACATATTATTATAATAGAGCAAAGTCATAGATACAAGACAATATCCGTATCGTAGGACTTGAAGATCTAGAACTCTAGGTAGACACACCCGGCTCTACTTGAATCGACTTGCTAATCAACTTAGACGAACTAGAACTAGACAAGTAGCTAACCCTAATCTCTCGGTGGAGATACTCTCTTCTATACGCCTCGACTTGGCTCATAATGAATTACAACCGAATTAGAATGAGTTTGGGTTTAACCACGGGGGTAGAGGTCTTGCTTATATAGGCCTTGGCGATGAACGATGACTATTGGATCAAACCGACCTTCAATAACGGTGTAGATACAACCTCAATGTCGGTGGTAAACTGCCATAGAAAGGAGAGGCCGCGGTGGGACCCACCTAGCGGTCGCTAGGATTAAGCCCAGCGATCGCCAGGCCCCGGGCCACAACCGTGCCTCCTCCCTTCTGGTGTCTTCTAAAGTGTTTTAGTCCACATTTTGGATTGAGTTACCTCACGGTTAAGTCTTGTCATCGTATGGGATGTAAACTCTTAGGCTTTTCACTCGATCTTGTCTCGCATTTATCTGTTAAGTCCCTGAAAATATATAAATCACCAAAACTCGTGGAACTTATCAGTATAAACCTCTAAACTAGGTATTTGTTCATTTTATGCCCTTATTTCATGTCTTGTTGACATATAAAAGTATATCATAACGGTGTCAACAAGCTCCCCAAGCTTAACCTTTGCTAATCCCTAGCAAAGCGTTTCACCGAGTGGATCAGGAGTTGCTACAATGGTTTATTATCACAAATACGCATGTCATCAATCAGAATTCTTCTCCAAAGAAGGGTGGAACCATTCTCGACCTTCCAACTCACCTTTGCTAGACAGCCATGTCTCTCCCAGGCGTTTGAGCGATGCCTCACCATCCTCTACAACCCCGGCAAGCCAAAGACGCCGCGGCGGGGCAAGGCACTGCGCCTCTTGCCCCGATGGCGCACCCCAGGCGCCCACCTCGTCGGCAGCGGCGACATGGACTCAGCTTACGTTTAAAACGTGACATCGGAGGAGATGACAGGAACGACGCAAGGCTGGCCTGCGCTTCAACTATGACAAGCCGTTTACACGCGGTCACAAGTGCAAGCACCTCTGTGACATCACGATCTTCAACGACTACACCGACGACCAGAAGGCGTTCCACTAGCGGACGTCAAAGTGGAGAAAGCGCGCCGACCGGGGTCCTTTTTGGGGACCCGGCTCCCGATGCGTGGTGCTCACTATTTATACCTCGTCGGCATCATCTCAAGCACGGGGCGTCAACATCATCGTCGACCGGTTACAACGCACAACTACATCGACCCCGTGTGGTGACCCACGGGGTCCCTCCGATTTCGGCCGGTCGCGTGTGTTGATCACCGGCCCCACCGGGCGCCGCCGACATGTCGGGCGCCCACCCGGACGGTACCTGCGCGCCGCCGCGGCATCATCCGACATCGACGCCTCGTCATGCATGTGGGCAACGACGTCGAGCGTCATCCTTGGCATGCCTTGGGCGGCAAGCACGGGGCCAGGTGACGTGGGACTTTGCCACTCATGAGCTGCGGTACTACCGCGGCGGCCACCCGAGCACATTCACGTCGACACCACCTCCTCCTCGAGTGGGGCGCCGAAGCCCCTTGCTCAGTCCGGAATCTTGGTAGGCGTCCCACGACATTTCCACTCCCGGCAGGAAACGTTCAAGGCATGCGACGGCGCGCGGACCTCTACGACATGTACACTAGAGCCTTCAGACGGCTATGACGGGCGACCCCGGAGGACCGGCACCTACGCCGGATCGCCCTCGGCGTCACCACGGTACGGCGACGCTGCTCGGCCTGATGGTTGAGGGGCGGCCTCCTCCTCTTGATGGCCGTTTCTACCTCCCGGCTTCTTCTCACTACTACCGGCCCTGCTAGAGGCTGCGCTTCAAGGAGGAGTTCGCGGAGGCGAACTTCCTCGCCTTGGGCGCCTACACAACCGCACCAACGTCGGCATCACCGACTGCCATCCCGTTGGGGCGGCATCTAGCCACGGCGCCACCACGTCGGCCCCGCCCGAGTCGTCTTCCTCGACGGGATGGATCGCCTCTTCCTCACCATCGACAACGTCCACATCAGCTACGACGCAGAGAGGGGCACACATCAGCTATCTCCTTCATGTATGCGATGCGATGTGGAATTTGGTTGCTACCCCCTCCTACTGCCGTGACATCACCATCTGGCGCCTTCTTCCGCTCTTTGTCAACGCTCCACCCAATGGCGCTTCTTGTTCTCGAGAGCCCGCCTTGCGACATGGTGCATCAACATCTTGAGGCGGGAGTTCCAAGGGAGCTCTTGCTCGCGATCCGTCGACGAGCGGCATCACGCAGCGAGGGACGTGCTGTCCCACGATACATCTACCACGGCTACATCGGGAACCTCCACTATCTCTTGGAGTTTGCTCCATAGCGAACCCGGGAGAACATGATCCTCGGAAACCCAAGGCATGGCAAGCTGATCCCGCAAGTTGAGCTCATCATGCCGGTGCAAATGCACCCTCCACCCAGTGTGACCGAATGGACTTTCATCCAGCGAGGACCCGCCCGGTCGGACAAGGGGGGGGGAGAGATGTCATGACCTGGGAGATAGGGCCCGGAAGACAGGCCCACGAGGCCCGAGGGCGCCAGCAGCGGCGCCCGCCCGAGGCGCGCCAAACGCCCGCCGCCCGAGGGCGCGGCAGCGCCGCGGCTGCCGCGCCGCCTCGCTCCCTTCCGCGGATTCTTCCGGCAATTAATTCAGAAATAAAGAAAGAAATTCACTAGGATTATCTTAGGCTTTTTTGGTGTGCAAGGGGATATTCCATTTATAAGAAAGACCCTTATTAGGAAAATAAAAAGGATATGTTTGTAAAAAGGTATTCCAATCTATAAGGAAACCTTTTAGAGAGATTGCTTGGGCGATAAAAAGTCCCACTAGCCGGGCTATAAAAAGTAAGGGGTCTGTAATCTTTTCAGGGGTAACAAGCAAATAAAGAAAATTTTTCCCCATCTTCTCCTCTCTTCCCCCGCGCCGCCCCCTCCTCCTCCCCGCCGCACAAGACCGCGCCGCGCGCCGCCCGTCGCTGCCACCACCGCCGCCGCCGAAAGCAGCCGGGCGCCACCCTCTAGAGGCGGCGTCACGCCCCGCGTGTCACGCCATATCAATCTGGTCTGCGGGACAGCTGCCGTTTAGTTTTAATGATTGAATTCCTCATTTGGTGTGTTGTTCATATAGTTGTTTGTCTTGTGGATCATTTAAATATGATTTGTAGTTTGTTGTTATTTTGAAACATCTCTGTTAATCTAGTTTTCTTCAAATATTATTCGCTAGAAGTTCGGCTAACGTGAACTTTTTTGAACTCATGTTTTGCTGGACAGAGAGAGTACTTGTGGTCTTCTTGGCCAAATCAGTTGTAGCTAGATCGCCTTACGCCCTTACCTCTTACATTTTTCTTAGATAATGGATTAATATGATTCGCTAGAAGTTTGGTCAAACGTGAACTTTTTTGGAAGAAGTTCTGCTGAAAAAGTAGTTCTTGAAGAATTTTTGAAGATTTTAGCATATAGGAGTATAATGATTACACTATACCACAGCCCATCTTTAGCGTCCCTACCGATGGTCGCTATAAGTCGATATAGCGACCTACGATTCGGTCGCTATAGATATATAGCGTCCGACTTCGCCGGTCGCAATAAAAGGCGTCGCTATAACTAATAGCGTCCGACCTTACTTATAGCGACCCGACCATCCGCGGTACATCAGATATATAGCGACCAACCATCCAACGCCAATTACAAACCTATAGCGACCGGAGATGGAGATGCAGGAAACGGGAATCCAGCAGTGAAGTACTACCCGGCGAAACCACCACCGCCATGGCTAAACCGCCCGGCCGGGAAGATTTTTTAGCGCCCGAGCCATGGATGAGGGGCGGCGCCCGGTGCTCTGCCTTTGCCGCCAGCCGACGGGAAGAGAGGCAACATCGGGCCAGATCCACGGCCAAACAAGAGTGCGCCCGCCGCGGGGGGGCGGATCCGCGGCCAGCAGCGCTTCGATCCCGCCGCCACGCGCAACTGCGATGGGATCACGCCATCCGCCATCTCGCCGTGGGAGAGGGAAGCGAGGAGGGAGAGAGGTCGCCATAGATCTCGACTACTCATACCTTGTTGCCGCCGCCATTCATAGATCGACGCGGCCTAGCGGACGACGCGACCCACATCATCCTCCGGAGATCCGGGGCGTGCGCAACCCTAGGGCATCGAGGCCGCCTATTATCGGAGGGCACCGCGCCGGCCGGAGGCGGAGCGCGGCGGGATGGGAAGCGCACGCCGGCGCGTAGGTGGCCCCCGGGATGTGGGACGTGCGAGGTACGCCGCCGGGTGTCGCCTTGGCCGGGGTGGGGAGGGAGGGGACGCGGAGGCTGCGACGGAGTTACGATGCAATGTGAACCGGAGATTGGAATGTGGCGGCGGGAGAAGGAAAGATGGAAGACGGTAGGGTTTTTCTCGAGAGAGCCCCAACTCTTATCCGACAAGTAGGCTCTCCAAAATTCACAATGCCGACCGACCGCCCGACCCGGATAATACAATTTACCAACCGGACCGTCTATCGGCCAGATCAAAATAAAAATACCGTCCAACCCTCCGACGAGAAAATAAGACATAGTGCCCCGACCGTATGTCACTAATCTATAGCGACCGACCACCCGACGGTACTTTGATACTTATAGCGACCCTTGGTTGGCCGCTAGTTTGGGCTGTGGTGTAGTGTTATTTGCTAAATTTGGACCCATTATAGGTTCCATGCAAGTACATCACGTTTCCTTGCTAGTATAGTGAGGATTTTAGCATATAGAAGTTTACTGAAGATTTTCTAAATTTCACAGGTATGTTTGCTCATCTTACTTTTCTCCTCTTCTAGCATTATATCATGTTTACGAAACCTGTACACTAAGATTTAACTTGAAAGGAGGACATTTTCATAGTTAGAAGACCTGATGTAGTGTTAGAACATAACCTGAATGTTTATCTGAATGGATGCCTCTAATTTGATTGGAGACATAATTTTTTTTTTTTCCTGAAACTAATTCAATGGCCTCAATAAGAAGGTGAAGCTGTGGCTGAATTGCATTGTATGGACTTCCTTGTCTCCTTTATTATCCACTCCACCTACAGTCCCAAGCACTCGGAAAATAAAAAACACAGATTGTCTGCAAACTTCATTCAGCAGTGCAAAAACACTTAGACGGTTAAACCATAGGCTGTCAGTTTTTTCTTTTTTTGGCACAAAACCTGGACTGTATCTTGAATCCTTGATGCAAAATGTCGTCTGGAGTGTTAGAGACTGTATGGCAAGTGTATATGGAAATGCAGTGGTAAATAAATTTAGAGCTCAGATAAGTATCACTTTGTCAAAAACAAAATCCCAAGTACTTCTTTTTGTCAGTCGTCCTGTTTTGTTTTGGTTTTTTCTCTATTCATCTCATTGCTAAGTTACTAATTCTATTGATACATTTTTCGCGGCAGAATTAGAACTGAACTGCCTACCTGCCTCGTCTTGTGCGTTCATCTCCTTGCTACTGTACACAAAGGAATAGAGGGTATTATTTTAATGTGTTCAATTCCCATGATGAATAGAACTGTATTATTTTTTTGACTTGGAGCTGTACTTTGACAGTAGGTGCAGATCCAAAAGCTTGTTTGAGAACTATCTAGCTTTGTGCTAAATTACCTATGCAATTATGCTATTGTGTGTGTAATCTCTACTGGAGCAGTAATTTTGGAGTCGTAATCTCTATTGGAACTGTATTCCAATTTGGCTCTTCAATTATAACATCTGTTGTGCAAGTTGATACTTAGTGATTTTATCTAAAAAGTTGATAGTTATTGGAATTTGATGATCGATAATGTTTTTTTCTCTTCTATTATAATCGCATGGGCATATTTGCTAGTTAATACATATACAAAAGGTAAGATTGCCACGGTCAAGATTGTCAATGGCCAGATTCTTGGATGCTCTACCATACGTGGGTGCCAGCTTTCTCTTGGTCAGTATGACTTACGAGTTCCAACATGATTTGGCTACTCTCCCCGTTTTAGAAAACATGCAACTATGGGTTCCGTGCCCACAAAAGTAGTCAGGTTTTTGATCAATTTGTACTAAATACTATTCGTATTTATGACTTTAAATTAATTTATTTAAAAAATACATGTCGTAATGAATCTAATGATATTTATTTGATAATATAAATATTGATAGTTTTTTATCTATAATTAATTAAATTTAAGATGTTAAACCATGATAGTGTACTAGAATTGCATGTTTTTTTTTAAACAGATGGTGTATTCTATTCTGAACCTGGCCTCTTAGTTTCTTACCCTCATCTTGCGCATTGATTGGACAGAAAAAGTAGTCCTCTTTTTGACCTACACTATAGTACTGAGCAGTGTTTCTCGGCGCTCCATATGTAAAGCTTGTCCATGTGCCAGCTGCGACGACACCCTAAAAACTCGATTAAGTTTAAATGCCACTTGGGAAAGCAGACTGGTGGGCAGAAAGCGGCGTGCCGTGCGCGCACCCAGCACGCATGTGGTAGGTGAGAGATCGATGATCTGCCATCGGATTTCGGAACACGTTTATCAATGGCCTTGACCTGGAACGCGAAGCTAGCTAGCGAGTCCACCGATATGTCCTCTCCTCAGTCCTCCCCTCCCTCTGTGCTCGCATCGCATCTCATCACTACTACTATAGCACAATGGCAGCGCATCTTGCTGCCATAGGAGACATACACATACATAGCTAAGTAGTAAGTGGTAGACACACACATGACACTAGCACATATGCTTCATAATAATGGCGCCAATCTCTGCAGCTGTGCTATTACCAGCTGCCATGGCGTTGCTGATAGCAATGGATGCGTTGAAGCTCTCGGTCACAGCAGCTGCGGCTCCGCCACCAATTGGGCAGCCCGGCTGCAGCACCATCTGTGGCAACATCAGTGTGCCGTACCCCTTGGGCTTTGGGCCCTCCCGCTGTTACTGGCCGGGGCTCAACCTCACCTGCGACACCAGCGACAGCAAGCACCCACCCCCCACGGCTGCTGCTCGGCGACGGCAGCCTCCGGGTCGCCCAGATCTATCTGCGGAACCAAACCGTGCGCGTCACGCACACCGGCTCCATCATAAACACGACCGGCGACTTCTTCACCTCTGATGGCTGGAACGCCTCGCTTGATTTCGGCCGCGGCTTCAAGGAGCAGGGGCTACCTGCTGTCGTCCCGAAACGAGCTCGCTGCCTCCGGATGCAACGTCATGGCGACGCTTTCTGCGGACGTTGTTGGAGAAGAAACCACCAAGATCATCAGCGGCTGCGCCTCCTTCTGCACCAAGAGCGACAGCCCCGGCGGCTTCTTATATGATGATGGAACAGACAAGAACTGCACCGGCACATCGGGCTGCTGCCGGGCGCCCCTCACTGCTAGCGGGGTGCCCAGCCGAGCACTGGCTAGGTGGCTTTTGAAGTCCAACTCAGGTGCCCCTAAGAGGCCATTGCAAGATGCATTTCGCCTCATGGAACGAGATGCTGTTGATTTGACCATACTAGAGTGCATGGCCGCTAATGGTGTTCCGTTCAATATATTCCGCAGTCCTTTCTTTGCAAAAATGGTTACAGCTATCAACAATGCACCAAAAGGATACAAAGCCCCTTCAAGTGAGAAGGCCAGAACAACTCTCTTGGATGCATGCAAGAGAAAAGTTGAGAACGATCTATCAGGAGTGAGAGATACTTGGTACGTTTTGTTAATATTTTCTTGGCCTTTTTTAGCATGGCATTCCAGTATCAATAACTCAATTATTTTTTAACTAGGTTGACACAAGGTGTCTCCATCGTTTCTGATGGGTGGACTAATATTAAAAGCCAGACACTTCTCAATGTGCTTGCGTCAAATAGCAGTGGCTCATGCTTCCTGTATGCTGAAGATTATTCTGGGGTGGTGAAAACTGGTGAAGCAATTGCTCAGTTCTTACTGAAAGCAATTGAGGATATAGGACCTGCGAATGTCCTTCAGGTAGTAACCGACAATGCATCTAATTGTAAAGCAGCTGGCAAGATAATTGAAAAGGTAAGTTCAAGGTTTACTGGTTACTGATTACTTTACCATGATTTGTTTAGCCTACTTCAGTAAGATAATCAGATTATTCATTCTCTTATAGATGTATCCACACATATTTTGGACGCCATGTGGGGCTCACACATTGAACCTAATATTCAAGGACTTGGCTAAAAAGTTTACATGGATGGAAGATACATACAAAACTGGGAAAGCTATTGTTAAGTTTTTTCGGAACCATTTGACCTGTTTAGCGATGTTCAGAAATCATTGTCGTTTAGAGCTTTTGAGGGAGGGAAAGACTCGATTTGGTTCAAATTACATTATGTTGGAGAGGTTGATCAAATGTAGAGAAGCACTTGCCACCACTGTAGTCACCAATCAGTGGAAGGAATGGATGAAAGGTTGCAGCAATGAACAGAATATGGAAACAAAGGCTATTGTTAGAGCAATCAATGATGAGAACTTTTGGAATGAGGTGGAAACTATCCTAGCCATCACTGAGCCCATTTACTCAGTACTAAGATTTTGTGATGGGGAAGGTCCAAAAATAGGAGAAATCTTTGAGAGAATGGACAGCATGGTTGGGAAGATCAAGGATATTATGTGTCAAGATAATAACCCTCACAAAAGTGACTATGCTGAAGTAAAAGATATAATTCTTACACGGTGGGAAAAGATGAATACTCCGCTTCATTGTCTGGCTTATGCTCTCTCTCCAAGGTACTATGATAGAGCATATCTGGAGAATGCAACTCCCGGGGGCACTCAAAGGAAACCACCACATGAAGATTTAGAGGTTATGGAAGGCGTAATGGAGGCTTTACGTCGAATAGCAGATTCAGAACATGAGTATAAAGTCTTGCGTGAGGAATTTAATAGTTTTGTTATGAAGAGGGGAATGTTTGCACTTCCTGCTGTTAAACTTGATGCAGCCACAATGGATCCAATTAAATGGTGGTCCAGCTATGGTGCCCAGGCTCCAAATTTGGCAGCGGTGGCAACGAGAGTTCTTTCTCAACCTGTTAGTAGTTCATCAGCAGAGAGGCTTTGGAGTACATTTGGATACATCCAGAGCGCAAAGAGGAACAAGATGAATCTCAAGACAGCTGACAAACTAGTCTATATTCATCATAACTTGCGCCTTGTGTCGAGGACCACTGAGGACTACAAAAACGGAGCATATGCCAACTGGGATGTAGACCCTGAAAATTCTAATATCTAAGCCGCTAAGGGTAAACACTATTATACGAAGCTGAAAAGAATCTATTTTCGTTTTCTTATTAGCAATACATATTATTAATCCTCCTGATCTTATAAACTTGCAGACGTAATCTTCATGACAGCAAGACCAACGGGCTACCAGCAAACTTGAGATGAAGGCATGAAGCTGTGCTGTTCTGGACTGCAGACATGCAAATGGAGTTGTCTGTTTGAAGCTTTTATCTATAATTAGCATATAATTTTATCTTTATGCTTGTTGAATTCGGACTTATATAATATAATTATTATTACCTAAAAATTTTCTGGATCATGATCCTTGTTCCTTTGATATGTTCCATGTATATCGACTCATGTACCAGGTTCACGAGCCTCGTTCCATAGCTACGTTCCGGGTACATCGTACCAATTATTTAGGGATCATGATCCCATTATAGGGTACAGCGTACCAAAGAGGTATACCCCCTATGAACCGGGAACTTGAAATTATCGATCCATGTACCATGTACCGCGTTCCTCGCACCTTCCGTACCGGGAACATTGTGACTGGGGGCTTTACAGTGAAAACCACACCGATGAGCAGACAACTGTTCCCGTAATGGTGATCGTCGCGGAGCAGGGGTGGGTCGACAAGCAACAGTGGGGAACGGCGACCTCTGGGATGTTTCCCTTCTCCTCGATTTCGGGGTCAAACAGGGCTTGCCGCCACTACAACCAAACAGCAGCAGCGTCGTTGAGTGGAATGAGTGCCCACAACAAGTACAGCGCATGGTCTGCAAGAGTGAACACAGCTCTTGCCGTGCCAAGGCCCAAGGCTACACGTGCCACTGCGAGCATGGTTACGACGGCAACCCTTACCTCGCCGGCGGATGCCACGGTTAGTTAACACACCACGCAGTTAATTAATAGTTGCTCCAGTTACTATTTCCTACCACAGTCCATCCATTTTTTCTGGAAGTAACGAAAAAAAACATGTGCGAGCCCGACCTGTTTATTTTGGCCTATCACTTGTTAAATAATTGTGAGTATGTTAGTATATAGGAAAGATATAGAAAATAGATCGATGAACGCCAATCATCATATATATGTTTATTTGTATACTTAAAGTGACTGTTAATCTTATATGGAATTACCGATATTTGAAATTTGTAATTATTGTGGGAAGATGTCCCATTGATATATGCTACTAAATTTCTAGATTTAACCTTATTAAATTATATTAAAAATCCATTACAAATGCATAACATTTGTAACTACTTAGAAGCAATGATTATATCGATTTCTATATGGATCATATAATATAATAGCCCAGCTAAGGTCTCAATTCTACAAAAAGTCAGCATTCGTGGGAAAGAAACTGGAAACGGGGTCAGGCGAAACCAGGCTGCAGACGTTTCTCTCGGCCTGGCCAAAAACGGGAAACGCTTGAAACATTTAGAGCTAGTTGCTACCTAGAATCGGAACCCAGTTAGTCAATACGATTGGCACCGTTTCACTGGTTTCAAGCTAGAATCGGAAAACGATTGTGCAATTCCAGCGGCTGTTACGGCACGCGCGGTGATGATCTGGAGGAGAGCGGCAGTGGGGGTGGGCGCTGCTGTTGGCGGCGAGGGAGCAAGGGTGGCTAGGGTTAGGACGAGAGAGAGCTTGAAAACCGAAGTTGTTGGGTGTTTTTAATTTTTCTGGTTGATTCCAACTGATTACAACTCCCTTATATTTATAGTCCAGGGAAAGAGTTGCATCTAAAGAAACATCTAATTCTATTTACTATTTTATTTTTTAAATATTTATTACTTTTTTTTTTTTTTTTTTTGAGAATGACACAAGACAACGCGGACACTCACAACACGCACGCACACTCACCCCTATGACCACACGTCGCAAAACCCTACCCCTATGAGCACCTCCGGGACCGGGCAGCCGGCAGGTGCGGAGATTCTCTCGAAGTCACCATAGGCGGCGCCTCGTCGTCGACGGAACGTCGCTACCACTTAATGCATAACGCCGGTAAATCCTTGGGAAAATCCCAGGGAAAGGTCGCGAGCACCGAGGATTTGAACCCCGGTGGGTAGCGTCCCACCGGACCGCCCTACCATTGGACTATGACGAAGCTAACGATGATGGCATGGGCAGTCGGTAGATGGGTTGTGACAGCAAGCCAAACGGGCACACGAGTTTTCCGTCAACTTAATACTACTAGGCAGCAACTAATCTATCTATACATACTAATAAAGTGAGAAAAATTTCGGTCGTCTTCCCATCCCAAATTTCATCCAGCCTTCCAAGACCACCCCGGCCCCCTGGTCCAGCCCAATATCCGTGTGTCCGTTATTCCCGTCCCAGACGGCGTCGTGAGAAGTCGTGATCTTTTCTCTTCCGGCTTCCCCGATTCGTAGGCAACACCGTGTTCCAACTTCCAAGACGCCACATCGGCGACCTCGAACCACGATTCGAACACGCCCACATCAACGCCGTGTCGCGGAACGCAGCGTACATCGCGAGCAGCGAGTTGACGATGAAGGTGTCGGCCAAGAATCCGCGCCGTGCAGCGTAGGCGTGCACCAGCGCACCCATGCGCGGGAAAGAGAGGAGCCAGGAGGCGGACTTGACAATGGAAACGGGAAGAGAAGAAATTCTTCCAAATTGGACTCTTATATAAAACAGTTAGCCAATCTAATCTCAGTCCAAATCAAACCAAGATGGAGACCGTTACCTCTAGAGTTAACATTTGAAACCAATTTCAAAATCAACGTAAAAATCCAATATGGAGATCGAATAGAGCTAGATAATAGATGCAGTCCATATCCGATATCAATTCCAACGAGAATTAGAGGCACACAGAGGATTTATAAATGGATCTCCGGTTGTGCTCTGTGTATTGTCAACACATTGCGTTGCTCATATGGGGGGACGGTGGGAGGCAGAGAGAAGAGAAAGAGAATATGTTGTTTCTGTTAATCATCGGACATCGGCCTGCGCTGCGCGGCAAGCCTAATGGTCGCCACAGACGAGGAGCCGCCACAAAGGTCGCCGTGTCGAGGTTTCAAGGAGTCGCGCAGCTGCGGAAGAGACATGCCGACCTGCATTCGAATATCCGCCCTCGACCTGCGGCGGCTGCAGGAGCCCACTTCATTGACTCACGAGGTCCGCATCCGCCACCGAGGTCGCGACTAGCATTCTGTCAAAAAAAAAAAGTTGCTACTAGCCACTAGCGAGATGGAGGGACGGGACACGGCTTCAGACACATGAGCCAACAGAGGACAAGGTTCAACGAGTTCTTTTTATATATATTCCGTTGCAAACGCACGGGCATATTTGCTAAGTAAGAAGAATAAAATTTGAAAACCAGAATAAAGATTTGTGGTGTTATAATATTTAAGCTATAACAAGAGCCAAGATACTTTAAACTGTAGATTTAACTAAATACATATTCAATATACAAAGGTACGGTGCCTTGTAAAGACAAAATTAGATATAGATAACAAAAAATAGATAGATTATTGTAAGATCACACGGTAGGAAAGAGAAAGAACATGCAAATTAATACAATTATATGTTTATTAGTTAAGGTATTATTATATAGTAATATTTAATGTTACATGTCCTAATATTAATCCGAGCCTATGGGCGAAAGCGCGTTGATGGACTAGTGAATTCAACATTTATATCGCTTAATATTATTGGTTTTGGAAAAGCTTTGGTGACAGATTACTCTTACTAGCAAATGTGGTTGTGTAATGTATAGGGTGTTGTACGTTAACATGGATGATTTGTGGTTTTAGGCACTATTTGGCACAACTTCACCACTGGCTTCAGAAGCCATTTTGAGTCATTTTGTGCCAAATAAGGTAAAACAACGGCTTCACCCATAAAGCCCATAAAACATGCTCTCACTAAGGTTGACATGGGATAGAGCCAAAAATTGTGGTTCCACAAGGGTTCTTATTATCCTGGCACGCCTACATGAGGTTATGTGAGAGCATATTTTGAGGAGCTATAAATGTGGAGCTATTTGTCAAATGGTCACCAAAACGGCTTCAGCTTGCTTCACGGATAGAGTTGTTAATGGAGCTAAAGCTAAAAAAACATCTTAGTGAAGAGAAGTTATGCAAAGGAAGGCCTACAACAATCATTATTTGCTCCAGTAGTTGTGGAATCAAATTCTATAATGTCATTTGACTTGTTTTTGTAACAATCACAAAACGTCCAAGAGATCATCCACGGAAAGTGGGAGTACCTCCGCTGTCTTACAAGTGACAAACCAAAGAAGTGTCTATGTTGGTTGCCTTGTGCAGAGTGTGTACAACATGTCCTTCCATCGGTCCATGTAGACAACTCCATTCAAACTGGTGTGTGGCAGAGACACGCCATTGATTAAAACATACTGTTCGCTTGGCTTATCAGCCAGCCAGTCAGCGGTATTTTCTCTCATAGCATCAGCCACCATGAGCCGGCCCGGCGGTACTTTCTCTCACAAAGCATCGGCCAGCCCCGGCGGCCAAATTTAACAGGCTCATATAGTCCAGGTGATGCTACTACACCATCGGTCAGTGGCGGATCTAGGAAAAAAATCTATGGGGGCTGGGCCAAAGAGAGCTAGAATGATTTGACTGAAAAACAAGGGGAAAAAAAAGGGATGTCTTCTCAATGGGCTGTGAATAGGCTTCTCTATTCTACATTATGGGCCACTCAAATACAAGCAAACAGGCCCATGAAGGAAACCAGCGCTACAACTCGTCTTCAACCTCTGTCCAGAACAACTCCAACCCTCCTTCCCTGTTGTGAATGGCAGAAAAAAATCATTGGGGGCAAAGGGGGGCTCCATTGGCGCGACCAGGGTAGGTGGGGCTAAACTCTTAAGATCTGTCGCTAAACTCCTAACACAAAGGTGTGCATATAGTCACAGGATTATTATAAGAAACATTATGACCACAAACACATAGACCGGTCATTCCACATTGGAGACTTAGTTTATCTGTTAATGGCCAAAACAACACTTGGCATCAAGAATTACATAAAAGACAAACTCGCTCCTAAGTTCTTCGGACCTTTCTAGATAAGTGAACATATTGGATCAGTCTATAGATTGCACCTACCTGAGGACACGCGGATCAATAATGTCTTTCATGTCAGCATGTTTAAACCACACAAAGGTCCACAACCAGTGGAACCTAGAACCCTACCAATGATGGATGAGGGCATTGCAGTACGAGAACCTAAATCGCTGTTGAATGCAAGAGTGAGCGGAGAAAAGATTGAGCTACTAATCAAGTGGAAGGACCAGCCGGATGTCGCAAACCATGTCTCTCCAAGGTAGATATGGAGCTCTTCAAGAAGGTCTACCCCCAAGTTAATTTTAGCTCGAGAACAAGCTGATTCTTTAGGCGAAGAGAGATGTAATAATCAAAAACATCCAAGAGGTCATCCGCAGAAAGTGGTAGTAGGTGTTGACACCTGTTATAGCATAATATTATAAGTTAAATAACATGAAATAAGGGCTCAAGTTAAAGACCAAACATAAGTCTAGGGGGTCTAACTAACATAATTCCACGAGTTTTGGTATTCTCGTGACTTTCCAGGACTTGATAGATAAATGCTGAGAAGAATGGAGAAAGTTCGAATATACAAGACATATGATGACAAGACTTGACCGTAAAATAACTCAACCCGAAAAGTGGACTAAAACATTCTAGAAGATACCGAGGACACCGTAAAAGACTGGATGCCAAGGTGGCACTCCACCCCGGCGACGCCCGGTTACCACATAGGCGCCGGTGGGTCACCCCCTGTTAGCCTCTCCTTTCTAGGTCGGTTTACTACCGACTTTGAGGTTGTATCTACACCGTTGTTGAAGGTCGGTTTGATCCAAGGGTTCACGTTCATCGCCAAGTACTATATAAAGAAGACCAGTGACCCCAGGGGCTATAATAAATCTCATTATCATATTCATTATCAACTCATACCCATCAAGTCCAAATGAAGTCTAGACCTAAGCCCTAGTTCATACTAGAAGTAGTTAGCTATCTAGCTAGTTCTAGTTGAAGATCAAGTTCATCTTGAGTTCCTGATAGTCAAGAAGTAGCAAGGATCATCGTTCTTGAGACTTCTCTCTTGTATTCGATCTGTAAGTACTATTATATTTAGAATACAATTGTTATGGCTTTGATCTTTATAATTATTATATTCTTATTGATATGTGTTTATGCTTGCTATGATTATATGTTTAGTTTAGTAAGATTGCTTTATATTTTATACATGGAATTGTATAGCATCCATATAGATGATCACTATGTAGGTGATAAGCAATGTGTAAACGTGGTGTTTATACAACGTTTATCTGCAATTGCACCCTACATTCCGGGCCGTGTGGTAGATCGCGGGAGTGACAGTCCTGTTGAGTCCTTTGGAATCCACCCTCCGAATGTAGGACTAGTCGAGTTTATTATTACGGTAATGATCAAGTTTCGTCCTTGGTTGTTATTGGTAATGCTTGCCATGTGTAGAAGTAATCCAACCTTGCCATGATAACTAGATGTATTGCACTAATTATAGTATTCATTTGGCATATATGATTAGGGTATCTTAGGAATATTCATTCTATTCTTTCTATAACATGTTAATAGCTCGTATGATACTAGAGGCATATGACGATCTTAGACTTGGGTATTTATCATTTATATATTTATCTTTATCCTGCGACTTATCCTGTTGAGTAATGTTAGATGCATATGGCTACTCTGCATTGTACAACTGTAAGTGGATCTCATAAATAAATCACAATATAAATCATTAGATATCCTTTCTCTCTACTTTCCATAGACTCCCTTCCCCGTGGTAAAATATAAATACGATACGGATTACTCCCGGTGAAGTGCTACAATTGGTATTTCTATGCGTAAACTGCTTGCAGATATCATGTTCATTCTTTTATCAAGGCCAATCAACAAATACCATGCCTCGCATTTCTTTGAGCGTTATTGCTAGGGTGACGTAACCGGTCACGTAGGTAATGCTTATAAATGAGTGGTATACCTTGAGTACATATCCTCGGTGAGATTAATTCCACTATGGATAGTGGTGCTAAGTTTACATCCCACTACTAACACCGCCTAACTCCGCTTTTCTTGGATCATGAGGTTAATCCCATATCCAAGCTAACATGATTAGATAGATATCCCATATATATTTCTTTCATCTTCCTAATTGGGATCGTGTAAGAAATATCAACAAGCATTTTTGGCGCCGTTGCGGGAAAGGTGTAGTCTATTTAGAGAAATAATTTTTTCTTGGCTTTGTTTTTTCAAAACTTTCACTACTACAGAATTGATTTTGTGAGGTGTTGGATTTTATTTTTCGTAAAGCGGGCATTTGAGAAAAACCCCACGGAAAATAGGTAACCCCTGACACCCCTTGGCGAGAGAAAAACCGCCCGCGGTTGTCGATTAACGTGGCGGGCATTATAAAAATAACCGCCCGCGGTTAATGGTTATTAACCGTGGCGGTTATTTTAATGCCCGCCACCGGTTAATGATTATTAACTGCGGGCGGTTTTATTTAACTTAGCCGCCATGATTAATAGCCGGACCTGCAGCTCTGGCACAAAATCGCTGCCACACCCTCGCAGCTCTGGCACCAAAAGCTGCACCCACGCACCAAAAGCTGCACACGCACCCATCACTTGGATCGATGATGTGGAGCTATGGGCGGTCCGATCAAGGCCAAGTGAATCCATCTCATCCGTCCATCCATTTGTGTTTCTTACGTGAGACAAATCTCCTCCTCTCCTCAATATACAAAGGCCTCCACTCCACCTCCAACTCAACATACCTCCTCCTCTCCTCGATGCAGAGCAAAAGCAAATTTCACGTTCTCACACGTTCTTCTCTACCTCCGACTCTGCGCTCCACCTCCAACTCGGTGGTGCCCTCCACCTCCAACTCGGTGGCGCCCTCCACCTCCATCCTCCGGTCCACGCCCTCCACCACCATCTCCATTTGCGGGATCTCCGGCGATCATGCGGCGGCGGTGGCGCCGCGGCATGGGCGGCCCTTCTCCCACCCGGCGTGCGGCTGTCCGATCCGCGGCATGGGCGGCGGCCGCGGCCGACCCGGCATGGAAGCGGCGCGCGCGGCATGGAAGCGGCAGCGCTCTCGGCGGCGAGTGGATCGGCGTGGTGGCGCGGCGATCCAGCGGGTCGGCGGCGCTGCGCGATCCCGGCTGCGGCGGCCCTGCGCGGATCCGGCTGCGGCGGCGCTGTCGGATCCCGGCGGCGGCGGCGCCTCCTCCTCCCCCGGCGGGGCGGCGCGTGGAGCGTCGGCGGCGGCTCTTCCTTTCTCCTCCAGCGGCGGCCGACCTCCTCCCCTCCATGGCGGCTGCGGTGACGCCATCTGAACCCTAACGGGCCCGGCGGCCCGGATCGGGCCCGTTAGGGTTTCAGACGGGCTTTCTTTTTATATATTTTTATTTATTTATTTACCATGGCGGGCATTGTAAGAAGACCGCCACGGTTAATCCTATTAACCGTGGCGGGCATTGTTAAATATCCGCCACGGTTAATCGATTTTCCATGGCGGGCAAGATTCGCCACGGTTAATCGTTCGATTAACCGTGACCCTAGCTCGTGGCGGATCCTAGTTTGGAAAAGCGTAGTCAACCTTTCAAAGTTTTCAAAATGTGTTTTCTAACTTCAAAAGTTTTTCTAGTGCTTCTTTCCAGCTTTCTCTAGTTTGGAAGGGTATTAGCCAAGACTTAGAAAGTGTTATTCCCAATTAAGTTGGTATTGTTTCTGACTTTACTAGTTAGAAAGGGTGCTAGCCAAAAATTCTATGAACACATCATATAAGGAAACCAGAGAGATCACTTACACTACATGATGCATTGAGAACCCATTATCACATACTCAAACGAGGTTCAACCCTGGTTTCTATTTGTTTTGATCTTATGCGAGGGAAAAATATATGTATGAATTGGAACCTTCGAGAAAATTTTATTGAAGATCACGAAAAAAAAGTAATCAGGCGGGCAAGAGCAAAACTTCGAACAAAATCCGGCACCTACATCATCATCATCATCATCATCTTCTTAGAATCCAAGGTCTACTGATCCTAAGTTAATCAAGTTACTAGAAGCTTAACACCTGAATTTGAAGCTATGGCAACCAAGACACTTCGTGAGTTCTTAGCTCCTACCACGGACAACATCCTCACTGGTCCGAAGGTAGAGGTTGGAAACAATGGCTTTGAGCTTAAGCCAGGGCTCATCAACATGGTGCAAGCTAGTCAATTTTGTGGAAAGGCACACGAAGACGCAAGTGCTCATCTCCAACACTTCCTGGAGATTTGCAGCACATTTACTATGAAGGACATATCCGAAGATGCAATCTTGCTCCGCCTCTTTCCATTCTCACTATTGGGAAGGGCTAAGCAATGGTTTTATGCTACAAAAGACAAGAATACAACATGGGATATTTGTTCCGCAGCCTTTCTTGCTAAGTTCTTTCCTGTAGGCAAGACAAATGCCTTAAGAGGGAAGATATCAAATTTTCAGCAACAGCATGATGAATCAGTCCCGGAAGCGTGGGAGCGTTTCCAAGAATACATTTCAGAATGTCCACACCATGGGATGGAGAAGTGGCTGTTGATGCAGACTTTCTATCATGGGCTTGTTCCCAGTGCTCGTGAAACTATGGATGCTGCAGCTGGTGGTGCTTTCTTATCACTTACATTAACTCGTGCCACAGAGCTTGTGGAGAAGATGGCTTCCAACCAAGGTTGGAGTGAAGAGCGTCAATCTCGCAAGAGAGGAATGCACCAGCTTAAAGAAGTAGACATGCTATCTGCTAAAATGGACCTTATAATGAAGAAGCTAGAGGATAGAGATCCTCAACCCAAGGCAGTAATGCAAATTCAAGACTCACGCATGACATGTGAAGAATGTGGAAACACAGGCCACACTGGCAGGAATTGCCCAGAGATCCTGGAGGACATCAATTTCATCAATAACAACAATAATTTCCGTCCTCAACAGAATCAAGGTTGGAACCAACAGAGGCCCAACTATCAAGGAAACTACCAAGGTAACAATTTTAATACTTATCAACCTTCTTTGAGAGACCTTGTTGTTAACCAAGGTAAAACCATGGAGAATCTGTCTAGAAAAATAGCAACTAATGATAAAGCTCTTGAACTTATTAATACTACTCGTATGGAAAGCTTTTCTTCAGCTATAAAAGAATCAGCATAGCTTTAATAAGATGATAGAATCTCAGATTTCTCGCCATTATACTTCCACTAACCACACCGGGTAAGATTCCGGGACAGCCGGAAGAATTAGAAACTACAAACCTTGTCGATATTTATAATGCAGGTCGTTACTATAGAGAGACCTCGGGGAAGCTGTTGGTTGGATGACTCGATGCCACCTAAAAAAGGAAGATCCGGGGAGGCCAGTCATTACAATCAAGATTGGACAACACACATTCGACAACACTCTCTCGTGATTTTGGCTCAAGCGTCAACATACTACCAAAGGTAATTTATGAAAAGATTTATAGTGAACCACTTTGGAAAAACGAATATGTGCTTGCAGCTTGCGTATCAATTATTCTCGTTATCCCGAGGGGATCCTTGAAGACGTGTGTGCGGGGAATCGAGGCTCTTACGTGCCGGCCAGACTTCGTAGTTGTAGACACCGGAAGAAATGAAAGAGCAACAATCATACTTTCGGTAGACCATTTTTATGCTCACCCAAAGCGTTATCTACGCAGACAGTGCGAAGATTGTTTTCAACATCAAAGGGAAGAGGGAGAAATTCACTTTCAAGAACAAGGTACACACCTCTCTTACTTATTCCCAAAATACCAATCATTATGTTTTAGAACCAAAGGTAGAAATCTACAACAAGAACGAAGGAGGAATCGAATCAGAATCGAGAACAAGAACAAGGCGGCACATTACAAAGGTAATGGTGGTAAATAAAAACAAAATCTTATAATGATCATTTACTTCAATCACCAATGCTTTGTAAACAAGGCGATCCAGTACGCCTACCATCGCATGCTCTATTCAATGTTTAACTTTCTATAATACATTTTGCGATACGGGATCTAGTATTAATCTAATGGCAAAGGTTACATATGAATTATTATTTGGAAAATTGCTGTTGCAACCAACATATGTGCAGCTGCAGATGGTAGACCAATCTTACTGAGTTCTGAAGGAATTGCCAAAAGACGTACCGAGTCAAGATTATGGACCACTATGTTCTTCCGACTTTGTAGTCATGGACATGGGGAAAGAAGAAGATCCTCCACTAGTGCTTGGGAGACCATTCCTCAACACTACTCGTGCAATCATCTACATCCATACGAGAGAGATTCATTTCCACTTCCCTAAGGAGAAGGTACGTGTTTATTTTAATAGTTATAATTATCATGAATTTCCCAGGAACAGGTCAGCTCGTCGCCATAATAGACGGTGGATCAAGAATCTAGAAGAAGATAAGGTAAGTGAAGAGGCTAAAGCTCTTACACCTAATACATCCACGGAGAAAGAAGAATCAACTACTCCAGAGAAGAGTACATCATCCAAAAGATGGAGGAAGAAGAAGACATCTCCGAGAACATCATCAGAAGAGACTATAGAATCATCAGTGCCACCGATTGTGACAACTGATATACCATGGGAGTAAAGAGCAGAACTTGAAGTCCTGTTCGGAGGACTCAAAACGCGGAATCCTCACCCCGAAGGTAAGTCGGTAAGTTATCAATAAAATCCCCGCACTTGTATATTTATTCTTTCCATATCATATTTATCTTTTTAGCATCTTATAATTGCATTTGAAAACAATAAAAATATTTTGTCTTTTGTGAAAACCTTTAAGCCCCATGCTAATATCCCCGAGGCTTAACACCTCTAGGCTATTTCTTTGTGGTGGCATAAAAAAATAAAATAAAGATGCATAAATTCTTTATCTCTTCTTGCATATAAAAATAAAAATAAAAATTTTAAAAAAAATGAAAATCTAAAAATATATCCCAGGCAACTTAAAGTAATGTGGCTAACCCCTAATGCTTAATCAAGTTCCTCTAGCTTTGTCGTCTATTTGAGATCAACAGATTTCAAGAGGAGAAGAGATATGTTAGGCGCCACCTTTGTTGCCAACTACCTCAACTTCTATATCATTGAAGATTACACTCCAATCTAGCTTGGGGAGTGCAACCCCGATTATCCGAGATAAGTATCTTACTATCTATCTATATATATTATATTATTATTAGTTAAATATTTTGTTTGCTAGAAAGTTTGTTAAAAGAGTCTTATGTTAGAGTGTGAATAAAAGGATCGAAGAGAGTGTTCACTAAGTTTACTTTGCTCAACTAAAAGGAACCCCAAAATTTGTGCGACATGGAGATGATGAATAGTTGCTCCGTTGTTATACTTTTCTAGTACCTAGCTTTCAAGCTTAATTTCTCTTGAGCTCCATTTGCAAAAAATACTTTGATTTAATGTTTACTCTAAACCTAAAACCTATGGGTTGCAAATGCTTGCTCTAAAGTCTAGGTAATTGACGGATATGATATATGATAGTCCGAGTCGCTATTTGATCTTACTCCTAGTGACACTAGATTTACGGAGATTTATATTTTGAAAATTAAAAATGCACATGATAAGTTCCTGTGTGACAAAGAGTGTGAACGTCCTACCACAGCCATATATACATGCTCTTTAGATTAGGAAAACCTTTGATTTATATATATAGGCTACTTGCTTTGCATTGAGTTTGTTCAATCTTTGTCGTCCCTTAGAAACTTGTCATGCTGATCATGTACACTCCACTCCACTCATTCCACTCCATTACATTCCACTCCACTTTCGACTCCATACACTTATATGCTATTTCTATCCTGGAAGTACGCATCCACCATATATACACCCACCATATATATATCAATATCCATTTCACTCTAGCCAGCAAAAATGTTCTACTCCTATCTCGGGAGAGAGCAACCAAAAATATTCACTATACCCATCCACTCATTCATTGCTAGCCAACATCTTACAAAAGCTCCATTACATTTGTTTACCTCTCACAAGTATTGCAAAGGAGATTTGGGTTGTAGATTAAAAAAAAAAAAAAGAAGAGAAGAAAAAAAAGGAGATGAAAAATGGACAAAAGTCCTACGGGCGAGTAGAGCCTACCTCCCTAAGAAAAAGAAAGAATAAAGGAGAGATAAAAAAATGGACAAGTGTCCGTTGAAAACAATGGGTACTTAGATGCTCGCCTCTCCATAAAAGAAAAATAAAGAAAGAAAAAGATACAACCCAGGTTCTCTACAAAGTTTCCAAATTCCACAAGAGAGAAGATTTCTCAAGGAGCAAAAGTAAGATTTCACCTCATTCATTCTATACACCTTACTATATTCTCTACCATATATATTCCATCCACCTTACACATGCACCACTTGATCAGTGTGACTTACTTATAACTTTGGATCCATTGCTTGAATTTACAATATATGCTTAGTAAGTAAATAAATTATTTTCTCCTACCTATGAACTCCAGATATATAAGCCTTAGATATAGGGTGAGAGAGAAGAAGGCATAGTGTGCTACTGCCTTAGCCAAAAATACTACATATTATGAGAGAAAGGCAACACTACCTTATTGCCTTAGAGAGGATCCACAAATACCACAAATGAGAGATTAGAGAGAAAGTCATACTGAGGAACTTTGAGTTTTATTTAGAAAATCAGCAAAAACTCGAGAAGGACAGTTGATCAAAAGAGTTTGAGATATAATACTCGACTTGATCTGTTTCTATCTTTCAATTACCCAAGATTGAAGAAAAGGTATAAGCCCCAAAAGGTAAGAGGTAATATGGGTAAGTTGAAGTTTTAAAAGTTTATCTTTTTCTGGAGAGAAATTTTGTTTGAAAGTATGTGTACTTTTAAGGTGTGATAGCATTGTAGATCCAAGTAAGTAGTTTAATATAATATCATGTGTCTTGCTAAGAGACTAGCAAGAGGTAAGCTTGGGGGAGCTTGTTGACACCTGTTATAGCATAATATTATAAGTTAAATAACATGAAATAAGGGCTCAAGTTAAAGACCAAACATAAGTCTAGGGGTCTAACTAACATAATTCCACGAGTTTTGGTATTCTGTGACTTTCTAGGGACTTGATAGATAAATCTTTGAGAAGAATGGAGAAAGTTCCGGAATATACAAGATATATGATGACAAGACTTGACCGTGAAGTAACTCAACCCGAAAAAGTGGACTAAAACATTCTAGAAGATACCAGAGGACACCGAGAAAAAGACTGGATGCCAAGGTGGCACTCCACCACGGCGGCCGCCCGATTACCACATAGGTCGGCCGCCAGGTGGGTCACCCCTGTTAGCCTCTCCTTTCTAGGTCGGTTTACTACCGACTTTGAGGTTGTATCTACACCGTTGTTGAAGGTCGGTTTGATCCAAGGGTTCACGTTCATCGCCAAGTACTATATAAGAAGACCAGCTGACCTCAGGGCTATAATAAATCTCATTATCATATTCATTATCAACTCATACCCATCAAGTCCAGCCAAGTCTAGACCTAAGCCCTAGTTCATACTAGAAGTAGTTAGCTATCTAGCTAGTTCTAGTTGAAGATCAAGTTCATCTTGAGTTCCTGATAGTCAAGAAGTAGCAAGGATCATCGTTCTTGAGACTTCTCTCTTGTATTCGATCTGTAAGTACTATTATATTTAGAATACAATTGTTATGGCTTTGATCTTTATAATTATTATATTCTTATTGATATGTGTTTATGCTTGCTATGATTATATGTTTAGTTTACTAAGATTGCTTTATATTTTATACATGGAATTGTATAGCATCCATATAGATGATCACTATGTGGGGTGATAAGCAATGTGTAAACGTGGTGTTTATACAACGTTTATCTGCAATTGCACCCTACATTCCGGGCCGTGTGTGGTAGTGTTGACGGTCACTAACGCCACATTTTTAACGTCAACATTCTACCAATAAGGGGGTGAAACTATACCTTACTACACACATATACATTTATTATTGACATAATTCCACTTGTAGTGCCAAAATAATATTGTGCAGATTTATATGAGAAGCAAGTGGAAAATACACCAAAAGGCCCCCTGGAAGCGCATTACTGGAGAATATCAAGCCCAAGGGGAATGGACCAAACACGCGGAACTGGGCCGAGCAAACATCGCCACACAACTTTTCAAGCCCAAACACGCCCGACTGCCAAGGCCCGGCCCGAACCGAGCCGAGCAGTGCGCGCGCACCACCTGGTGCGCTCGCACCCATCTTGAGGCGGTTCAGACCCAGGTTTGGCGAGGCGGTTTTGTTACCTTCCAAAACCGGCTGTGCCGGCGTTGGATTGTCGGTTCAAGCAGATTTGGAAGGTGTTCAGGGCGGTTTTTGGCTCTTTCCATGTGGGGGGGGCGTTTTCCAAAGAGCCCCCTCTCCTCTACCTATAAAAGGAGGCCCTCTCCCCCCTCATTCAACACACACCACACAATGTAGCCTCTCTCTTCTTCTTCTTCTTCTTCTTCTTCTTCTTCTTCTTCTTCTTCCTCTCCTTTCTTCTTCTTCTTTCTTTTTCTTCTTCTTCTTTCTTCTTCTTCTTTTTCTCCTTCTTCTTAGTTTGTACTTAGGAGGAGTTTGGCAAGGATTAATAAAGGAGAGTAAGACATTTTGGAGCTATTCGGTATGATCAATTTAGAGTTCTTCATCTTGTTCTTGTTCTCTACTTATCAATATAGTCATGTTCTTGAATTAGAGCAAAGTCCTTATGACATAATCTTGATTGATGAACTAGTATATAGTTTCTATATCATGATCTTGTCTTATAGAACATCGTGCTTAATTTATCATACATACATGTTTAGACCAAGAGCTAGATCGATATGATGAGTTCTACCTAGAGTTAGACTTGGTTGATGTTGGGTTGCGGGATTGATAGTCGTTCCTTCGGGCGGTGCTGTAGTAGAAGGACCCCCGGACGCCAGGTAAGCCTTGTATACACGCGGAGTAATAATCACTAGTGTAGGCGTGGTGTCTAGACTAAGGGTTTTCTATCTTTTGTGGCGCATCCACGGTTGAGGGGTAGGCGGGTTGTGGCTTGACCTTGTCGTCCCTTGTAATCCCCCACGTTGGGTGTGGCGCGATGCTAAATGCGGTCTCCATCCCGGTTTGGGCGGCGTGCGGTGCCGAAGTAATTCAGCGAGACCTTGGCTTTCTTGAACTAGAATCTCTAACAGTAAAACATGTGTGTATCTGCTATCTTGACATGACTATCTAGGATATGCCTCTCCATATTAGATTTATTCTTTTATTCATTATTTTCCCTTTATCCTTGAGATTGGCTTGAGTGTGTGTGTCAAGTTATCCTTTTACCTATCCTATTTTACCCCTATTATGAGCATTGGTCTATTATACATTAGTGTCATCTTGACCATGTCGAATTAGAGACTTTTACACCATGCCTTCCTTTGGGAAAATATAAATAACGATACCACGAATACTTAGGGTGAAATGCTACAATGATAGATCCGTAAACTGCGGATGAATATCTTGTTTGGCAAGATCTATCACCGTTGATAATCCCGTTCGGATCACCGAACACGGTGGTTTCACTTGGGAATGTCAATGGCGCATTTAAAGGCGCCGTTATTAGAGACGGGTTCTAAACACTGTTTCTAGTGATTGCGGCTTAAGAAATGCAACGGGTAGATCAGCGGGAGTGGCAGGTCTGTTGAGTCCTTTGGAATCCACCCTCGAATGTAGGACTAGTCGAGTTTATTATTACGGTAATGATCAAGTTTAGTCCTTGGTTGTTATTGGTAATGCTTGCCATGTGTAGAAGTAATCCAACCTTGCCATGATAGCTAGATGTATTGCACTAATTGTAGTATTCATTTGACATATATGATTAGGAGTATCTTAGGAATATTCATTCTATTCTTTCTATAACATGTTAATAGCTCGTATGATACTAGAGGCATATGGCGATCTTAGACTTGGGTATTTATCATTTATATATTTATCTTTATCCTGCGCGACTTATCCTATTGAGTAATGTTAGATGCATATGGCTACTCTTGCATTGTACAAGCTGTAAGTGGATCTCATAAATAAATCACAATATAAATCATTAGATATCCTTTCTCTCTACTTTCCATAGACTCCTTCCACTGTGGTAAAATATAAATATGATACGGATTACTCGGTGAAGTGCTACAATTGGTATTTCTATGCGTAAACTTTGCGGATATCATGTTCATTCTTTTATCAAGGCCAATCAACAAATACCATGCCTCACATTTCTTTGGCGTTATTGCTTGGGTGACAGACTAATGCGTAGGTAATGCTTATAAATGAGTGGTATACCTTGAGTACATATCTGGTGAGATTAATTCCACTATGGATAGTGGTGCTAAGTTTACATCCCACTACTAACACCGCCTAACTCCGCTTTCTGGATCATGAGGTTAATCCCATATCAAGCTAACATGATTAGATAGATATCCCATATATATTTCTTTTCGCCTTCTGTTAACACCAAAAATTTGGTAAAAACGGATGATAGATGGGCGATACACGATGGTTCGGTAAGGGGTCATTCGGCTAGCGAAAGACAAGCGACAATCTTTGTAGCATTCGGGGAAGCGGCTGTTATTCGGCTAGGGCACGAGTCAGAAAGGAGGCTGAGCATGAGATGGTTCAGCAAAGCGTCAAGGGAGATATCAAGGATGAGGGCCCGTCACGTGCGGTTTCACGACTCAGAAGACTTGGAGGACAATGTATCTTAGCTAGATATTTTTGTTATGTTTATTCGTAATTAGTCGAGGACTCGTCAAAGCCCGGGGTATAAATATAAGACCCCGACAGCGTAAACAAATCTACCAAATCAAATACAACAAACCCGCTCAGGTGCCTTGGCTCCGGCCACCCTTCGAGTCGGTCGTGTAATGGTCGATCTCTGCGAGAGGATTCATCGACCCGTCGACCTCCGTAAGTACCGACAACCTTGCACCATGTCTAGTATCGTCGGGCGGTTTAGATTATGCAAGTAGTCTTGTTCACGCTTAGTATCGTCAAAAGCGGGTTTAAGCTATCGAGGGGCAAGAGGGTTCTTTTATCAATCATGAGCCATCCGGTGGGCTAAGATCTAGCTAAGAGCTAGTTATCGGCTTCATTAGATTTTGGCAAGATCTAATGAATTCATTAAGATTACCATGTGTTGCAATGCTTTTTATTTATTATTTAATTATGTTTGCACACACTCTTTGCCCAATTTAGATTGAAAGGTCTCGGCTTTATCTTATCATAGATCTAGTTGCTTTTAGTGCTTTCATTGTTTATCTTCTTTGTGCTACTAGATCTATACATTTATCATAGCGAGATAGATCAATCTAAGTTGTTATGTTAATGGAGTTCGTATACGTTTAGATCTTGACGGGGACTATATCATCCGGTGGATATAGATCTTTGGGTTACTCTAGAGCTAGTCATCCAAAGGTGGACTAGAATCGATTTAATCGATAGGTTTTTTTACGTAGGGGAGTTCCTTCTTCATGGACCCGATTCACAAGCTTGCCGGGACGGTTGCGCTTTTTACGTGTAATAAGTATCAATAATGATATTTATGATTTACTTTCTTTTATTTATCATGTTGTCAATTAATTCGATCTATGCAATAGAGCTTTTCACGATAGCATACCATGATGATCGACTTTATTTGTCCAAACATGTCTTTTATGATCATTAAACATTTGTTATTTCATTATGTCTTCATATATGTTTTACCGAATGCATTCATTATTCATCGACAGATAGCTTTCATAGCTATATGTCTTTACATCTGACCTTAGAGCCATACATGCGGAGCTGTCTTGGTCTCACGGGCATGTTCGGATCTTCGTTTACCTCCTTGTCAGTGCGAGGTCAAATTGGTAGCACGCCTCAAGGACACTTTCGGGCGGTCGAGTAAAGCCCGGCTATTCCGGCTTGTCGGTGTGCTTGCGGCGCAAGGAGTAGAATTTTGTGCCTACACACTATTTGCTTGCACGCCGGTGGGACCACTCAAGATCAAAACACGATGCGACAGCGTCGACAAGGATAATATCATCGGCTCGGATGGAAGACCTACCTCCCGACAAGAGGCCATGGTGAGATATGTCGCGACCTTAGGCGCAAAAGTGCATGTCATGCTTCTCCAAGCACAAGAGCGGCACAATCATCGAGAAGACATCTTCCAAAGATAGTGATGCCGGTGACAAGGAATATGCTCAACAAGTTTTACGATGGAGAAGAGGGGGCAAGAAAGGAAGATGAGGAACCAAGTCTGAAGAAATTCATCGGATGGAAGAGATGGTTGCGTTGCCGTTGGGAGGCGATGACTAATCACAACCACGGCATTCTTCAACACTTTTTTAGCGATATCATGAAGGCTAGCTTTGGACCCGAGTTTGATCAACACTTTGAGGCTCGGCTTGGTGAGCTTTCGGGGCCAAGATACATACATACGCCTAAGCCACCACCAAAGAAAGGAGCTACAAGTCAAGAGTGCGGGGAGAGAACAAGACACCCGAGAAAAAACCCGAGAGGATCCGGAGCCAAGACACATGGAGAAGCGGCGTTGGTGCACACAGGAATCCTCCCGGCGTACAACACATACTCAATAGCTCCAATGGCCGGTGGGTTGCGGAGAAATCCCTTTGGCCCCTGATTTACCTGAGAGTTAGTTGACTACTCCACAATTCATGCTATGCCAAATCACGGGTATAGGCGGTGGGGCCGGTCGGGACAATCTCATGGACCACAAAATTCAAATATGGATATACTCCTAGCGAGGATGGCCGATATGATGTAACACCAATTTGGGATTAAACCCAAAAATCGGCCCTATGTGTATCGGTCACCATATCCCGATTGGTACAACAGAGTGGCGCTTCCTTCAAGATTGAAGCCTCCTACCGACTTGAATAAGTTCTCTCGGACAAGATGACACCTCTACTACCGAACACATCGGTCGGTTGATCTGATTGATTGGGAGAGCTTGCCAATGATGTAGCATGGAGGATTAAACTTCTTCCCATCATCCCTTACGGGGCCGGCTTTCACATGGTTTGCCACGTTGCGGCCAATTCTATTGGAACATGGTGCGATTTGGAAGACAAATTCCATTCATACTTCTCTGATGGTTCCAATGAAAAAGAGCTCGTCGACTTGATGGGGTTGACACGAAATATAATGAGACACCCGCGGGGAGTTCTTACGCGAGTTCGGGGAGACAAAGAATTCTTGCTACTCTTTGAGCTTGCCGGACCATCGATTCTTGCCTTTGTGGCCATTCGGGGTATGCATCCGGCCATCGAGGGAAAAGCTAGCCCGGCATGGAGTTTGATGACCTAGGACAACTCTCAAGGTGCTTGTCACTCATGGCCAATCAGTTCTAGAGCATCAAGAAGGACACCCGTTTTCAGAAAGGGGGCAACGTGTCTTATCAGACATACAACCACTTTCTGGAAGGAGGAGAAGATGAAGATGATGGCCAGGAAGACATAGCAGTTGCCGAATTCGCTTGGGGCAAGGAGCCTGTCCGGGTTAACCCGGCGCTAGATGAAGACACTCAAGGGGCATATGACTTCGGCGTCTCCAAGTCGGAAAAAAGCTCTTTGAGTTCTTAGTCAAGGAAGGGCGTATCAAGTTACCAGAAAATCATTCTATGAAAACGTCCGTTGGGTCAAGGCGGCAAGTATTGTGGCTTCCATGATATGATCACTCACAATATCAGCGGCGCGAATCTTCAAGCGGCCATTCGAGAGGGCTATCTGGCCGGGGCCTCCTCAAGTTCAACAACAACATGAAGGTGGATAAGGAGCCCTTCTCTGCGAGGGCATGGTTGCTTTTCGATACATGCATGGTTTTACGCGGTGATCAAAGGGCAAAGCCCCAATAAAAGTCTTGACTTACGAAAGGGCAAAGCAAAGTGGATCGATTGACCCTAGTCGGCAAGTGTCGATGTAGAGCTCCAGACGGCGTCGTGTTCGGTTTCCAAATAGCCGAGCAGAGAGAAAGGAGAAACCTCAAACCAAGGGTGACATCTCGTTATCTTCTTGAACAAGTGGCAAAGACAAACAAGAGAAGCGATATCGTAGAGATCGGCGACTTGCAAGGGAGCAACGAGAGATATGAAGAGGAGATGTACCACCGAGAAACGAGGAGGAGTACATGAAAGAGCGAGAGGAGTCTCATTGGGACTTGTCCTTTCTTTAGGCATTCTTTGGAATGAAGGCTTGAAGGCGCACGCTAGGAATAATTGCCCTTTTGAATGCGGTGAGCAATACCACGAATGCAGACAGGGCATGAGTCAACCGCCGTCCCATCCAAGAAAGGCGGGGGCACGCTTCCCGAGGATGATCGGCGCTTAAAAATGAAGACAACAAACCTCACGTCGGTAAAAAGAATTGCGAGATCAAGCTTGGGCTGATGTGGAGGATTCGATGACGATCCGGACTCTCCTCAAGAGTATGTGTGGCAAAAAGGACGGTGGTGCCCTCCTCGTCTAAGGAAGAGCCGAGGAAGAGAAGAGTCCAACGTCTTAGGAACAAGGAGTTCAAAGAAGCAACAACCCGAGCATAAAACAAGTGTGGCGCCCAAAGAAGAAAAACTCGAGAAGCCGGTCATTCGGCAGGAGTATTCGGCAAGTGGGCGTTCGGCGGATATTAGCATGGTCTTCTACATCCCTATAGAGTTTGCAGCCCCTACAGAGCAAGCCACTAATGATCCGGAGGAACAGGGATGCTTATTCGGATGAAGAGGCTTATTCGACTTTGACAACAAAGAGATGATTGATCTCCTAGGACAATTGGCTCTTTCAAGACAAAATTTTGTGTTCGACGGGCCTAGGAAGCATAATCATTTGAAGCCTCTTTACACGAAAGGATACGTGAATGGAAAACCTCGACTCATATGTTCGTCGATGGGGGCTGCGCAATCAATATCATGCCATACACAACTTTCAAGAAGGGGATGACCAAGGAGGATTTGCTCAAGGCGGACATTGTGCTCGGGGGACTTTCTTTGGAAATCCTTCGGATACCCATGGAGCCGTTCACGTTGAGTTGATGATCGGCTCAAAGACTTTGATCACTACCTTCTTTGTGGTCGACATGTAAGGGGTCCTACTGACTTATTACTTGGAAGAGATTGGATCCATGCTAAGCTGTTGCGTTCCGTCCACCATGCATCAAGTCCTCATCCAATGGAATGGTGACGGCGTTGAGATAGTGCAAGCGATGATTCGGTAAGCATTGCGGCCTCTTGAGCCGTCGTTACGGGAATATGAAGGCGTGGAGTGCTTCTTAGGAAGAGAATGGCAAGAAGGTCTGTCGGTACTCGTTACAAAGACCAACGACCGATCGAGATAGTCGGCTCTCCGCGGTAATTTCTAAGGAAAAGATTTCGTGTCGGCTTTTAGAGGATTAGTTATTGCCAAATGTGATTGGCCGACACGTATGATTTAATAACTTTGAGCAAAGAGATTTGTTCTATTCATGAGATATAGGCGATGTGTAAACCATCGCCTTTAGCGAGAAAATACTCCATAGAATTGGAGAACGGCCGGCTAAAATATTGTTATGTCGCCTTTAGTGCAAAAATATAAAAAAAACATCAATATATGGAGATGGAAAGGTCTTTATTCAAGAGTTTCGAAGGATGTTACAAAAATGTTGCCGAATACATTACAAAGGATTTCTACTTGGAATGTATCACAAAGGATTTTTACTTGACCTAATCCTAGATATTATTCGGCATAGTCTTGGTCGCAGATTCTTTATTTCTCACGGCTTCCTTGATCTTGTCAAAGATCTCTTGCACTCGTGACATCGGTGGGTTCAACTTTGCCATGACAGATCTACTATTATCTTATAAGGTCAAGTGTCTTGCGGAGGAGCAGATTGATCGACCGGATAAAATATTCTTTTTAGAGGTTGCTTATTGAAGAAGCTAACGTTGTCATTTTCACCTTCCCTCGGACCGACATTTTTACCCTTGGTTGGTTTGTTGGGAAAAGGAAAAGTGGAAGCGTATTCAATGCCATAGGTGAATAGTGCTTACGATTTGGCTGGGAGCAAGATTTTAATATCCGGCTAGTGATGACGTTATCCATTCGGTAATCATTGGTTCGGCGGCATTGATTCGGCAAGTATTCCAGATTGTACAACAAAGGAATTAAAAGACCCAGCGGGAAGAGGATTTCATTGTTCATCCTAAATACAAACTAATCCTCCAAGAGGTTAAAGACAGCTTGGGGATCATTGGATAAAGCTACAACGGTAGCATGGTCTACATACACGTCCATGGATTCTTCAATGTTGTCGATATCTTACGGAGCTTCACGGCCGGCCGGATAGATGGAGTAATCTTCACCGATCTGAGTTGACGGGGGCCGTCGGACTCATGGCGCTCCCGGATGCATCCCCTCAAAGGCGGCGTCGTTGATGCGGTTATACGCCACGTCCTCGGGCGTTACGCTCTTGTCTTGCCTCGGGCCTTCACCTTGTCGGCCAGCCTTGAATGGCGGCCATTAAACGCGCGGCGTTCTCGGTTGCGGCCAGAGCAATTTACGTCGGGGAGGCTGGCTGGTTTTCCTCGAGCAGTGTGATAAGCCAGCGAGAATGTCGATATAGAAAGAATGCGATCACGATAAATGGAATTTAGATCTGAAACTAACCAGTATTGGCCTTGCTGAACGCACGATGGAGTCCTCTTGATCAAGATTTTTGACACAGGCCTTCATGGAGTACTCGCCAAATTCCTTGATAATCTCGTCCTTCTTCTTCTTCTCCCGACGATACCATAAATCTTCCTCGGAATCAGAAAGGTACTCGATCTCTTGGAGAGGAAGGTTCTGGATGGAGAGGAGAAGAGCTTGGGCTTGAGCATTGAGGCGGGAATGAGAATCGGCCTAACCAAAAGAAAGAAAAAATCGAATCGAAAGGAATATTGGTCAGATTGAGAAACAAGAAGATGAGCAGTGGCGATTAGAAGTCGCTAAAAAGGGAATAAATTTTCTTACTCAAGATGTTGCCGACGAGGAACTCGGCTTCCACTTGCTTCGTCCTCTGCCGGACGCTTGCCACGGTTGTTATCGCCGCCCGCCATGGATGCTCGTCAAGAATGAGGGTTTTCTGCGTTCGGTAGAGGGAGAAAGCGAGCAGTTGGAAAGCGGGAGCGGTTTTTAGTTTTGGGGATAATCATGAGAGATATTTTATAGGTCGAGATTACCTGACCATTTTACGTGGGCCTAAGAGTGTCTTTGGACTAAGTGGGCCAAAGCAACTTCCCAGTCATTTGGGCTTGTCGGTCATTCGACAAGAAAAAGCAATTCGGCGAAATTCGATTCGATTACTAAGACGGCCCGAGTTGGAATGCATAGAGACCAATTTATGAAGATAAGTCATTGGGATTTAAATAAAGCGATTCTTTATTGACAAAAAGAAGGGCCACCGCCTATGGGATTACATATCATTTTTACATTTCTTCCTAATCAAAGAGGCTATTATAGATATTCTTCAAGCGCCTGAATGCGGTCTGCATCCTCATTGGGCGGTCAGGGCCTGGTGCCTCTACCATCTCAATCATCCGACGAGATGCGCCAATCAGGAGGGCAAACCTTCTCAGCAAACCTTCAAAGGGATTAAGAAGGAATGATAAGCAAAAAGCGAAAGAAAAAGAATGGCGTGGAGGTCGGTTTAAAACTTACGGTTGAAATTCCACTCATAGAAGTTTTGGTTTCTTGCAAAGATATCCGAGATCCTCCTCGATGTCTTCCATATCTTCAACAACTTGCTCGTGTGCCTCGCGCTCTAACCTGAGTGCCTCCTGCACTGCCGCAAGTTGGCGACGGAGCTCAGCGATCTCAGCATCGCGGGGACTTGAGAAGTCGTTGAGAAGGAAGGTCAGATTTGGTGTAAGGAAGGCATCAAAAGCACCACGGGAAAGAAAACTTACTCCATTGCCGAAGGCTAGGGTTAGCCGAATACTTCAGATCTCAAAAAAAGGGAAGGAAGGCGAGTGGGAGGTATGAGCAAGATTTGGATTGATGCTATCAACTAAAGGGCTTGTCTATATTTATATACAGAAAAGGGCTAAGAAACCAATTTGGAGTAGCCGTGAGGAGGTAAAAGATTTATTCGGTGCTTATCTTGAGAAACGGAGGCGACACGGCTTGCAGATTCACATTGGTGGAGGTTTTCGGTGACACGAGTTCCAAGGAGAAATTGAAGAGTTACACAGTGTCACGGGAAACTCTTCCAGAAAATGGGCCTTAGTAATTTTTAGCCCGGTTAAAAGCTTGGCCTGGATTTTAGCAAATCGTGGTCAATTCTGAAGCAAAAGGATCTTTTACTCCGAAATTGACGGGGCATATGTTAACACCAAAATTTGGTAAAGCACGGATGATAGATGGGCCGATACACGATGGTTCGGTAAGGGGTCATTCGGCTAGCGAAAGACAAGCGACAATCTTTGTAGCATTCGGGGAAGGCTGGCATTATTCGGCTAGGAGCCTAAGTCAGAAGGAGCCGAGGCATGACATGGTTCGACAAGCGTCAAGGGAGATATCAAGGATGAGGGCCGCGTCACGTGCGGTTTCACGACTCAGAAGACTTGGAGGACAATGTATCTTAGCTAGATATTTTTGTTATGTTTATTCGTAATTAGTCGGGACTCGTCAAAGCCCGGGGTATAAATATAAGACCCCGGCAGCGTAAACAAATCTACCAAATCAAATACAACAAACCCGGCTCCGTGCCTTGGCTCCGGCCACCCTTCCGAGTCGATCGTGTCGTCGATCTCTTTGCGAGAGGATTCATCGACCCGTCGACCTCGTAAGTACCGACAACCTTGCACCATGTCTAGTATCGTCGGGCGGTTTAGATTATTGCAAGTAGTCTTGTTCACGCTTAGTATCGTCAAGCGGATTTAAGCTATCGGGGGCAAGAGGGTTCTTTTATCAATCATGAGCCATCCGTTGGGCTAAGATCTAGCTAAGAGCTGGTTATCGGCTTCATTAGATTTTGGCAAGATCTAATGAATTCATTAAGATTACCATGTGTTGCAATGCTTTTATTTATTATTTAATTATGTTTGCACACACTCTTTGCCCAATTTAGATTGAAAGGTCTCGGCTTTATCTTATCATAGATCTAGTTGCTTTTAGTGCTTTCATTGTTTATCTTCTTGTGCTACTAGATCTATCACGTTTTATCATAAGCGAGATAGATCAATCTAAGTTGTTACATGTTGTGGGTTCGTATACGTTTAGATCTTGACGAGGACTATATCATCCGGTGGATATAGATCTTTGGGTTACTCTAGAGCTAGTCATCCGGTGGACTAGAGATCGATTTAATCGATAGGTTTTTACGTAGGGGAGTTCCTTCTTCATGGACCCCGATTGACAAGCTTGCCGAACACGGTTCTTGCGCTTTTACGTGTAATAAGTATCAATAATGATATTTATGATTTACTTTCTTTTATTTATCATGTTGTCAATTAATTCGATCTATGCAATAGAGCTTTACGATAACATACCATGATGATCGACTTTATTTGTCCAAACATGTCTTTTATGATCATTCGGCAATTGTTATTTCATTATGTCTTCATATATGTTTACGAATGCATTCATTATTCATCGACAGATAGCTTTCATAGCTATATGTCTTTACATCGGCCTTAGAGCCATACATGCGGAACTGTCTTGGTCTCACCGGGCATGTTCCGGATCTTCGTTTACCTCCTTGTCAATTAACCGGTCAAATTGGTAGCACGCCTTAAGGACACTTTCGGGCGGTCGAGTAAAGACGGCTATTCGGCTTGTCGGTGTGTGCGGCGCAAGGGTAGAATTTTTGTGCCTACACTTCCTAATTGGGATCGTGTAAGAACTATCAACAGTAGGCTAAGGGTAATTTAAGGGGCAATAGGCCCAGCTATTAGAGATTAAAGCCTCATTGGAGGATAGGTCCATATGTTAGGCCCATTAGTATTTGTAACCCTCTTTCATATATGATGAAGAACAACGAATGGATGAGGCAAGTAAGAAATTAGGGTTAAACCCTTATCTCCTTCTCTTGGTTGCCGCCCCTTCCCTCTCTTGTTGCCTCGCAAAGTGTCCCCTACTTTAGCCACCACAATTTGTGTCGCCCCTTCGCCGCTTCATTTGCGGGACCGCCCGCCCGTCGCCGCCAGCCCTTGGCCCTAGTTGATCTTCGTCGTCGTCTTCGTTGACCGCTACGTTACGCCTAGCGGTCTTCTGCTTCTCCCAAAACCCTAGGGAGCATCGGGGAATTTGTTATAGTTACGGAATCGAGAATTTATACCACCAATAGAGTATTTGTTGTTTAAACTCTATGAGCGTGGGCTATGAGTCCAGTAGGTCCTATACAAGATAGAGAGGGCTTCAGGACATTGAGGTTGTAAAAAAGATAGAGCTCAGTGTGCACGTGATGGATAAAAGATTATGTCACACTCAGCAAACGTGTTTCCAACAATAAATGAAGTGTCTGAACATTTAGTTATTAAATTAGCATTTACTAAGATTGTTATTATTAATTAAATTATACCAAAGTGAGAAAGACTAATAGGTCTGTTCCATTAGCAATTGTAAACCCCTCATATAAATATGAGGGAGCACTTGTGAGAATAATCAAGAAAGAATAATTTAGGGTTTATCCATTGGCTTCTATCTCCTAGCCGCCACCTTGCGCCCTAAGCCCTAAACCCTAAACCCTATGTCCTAAGCCCTCATACCTCCAGCGCCCGCGCCCTCACGCCGCCACGCCATGCGCCGCCCACCCGAGGCCCCACACGTGTGCCCTAGCCCCCCCCCCCAACCGCACCATGTCACGCCCCTCATCATCCCCTCCTGTTGACCGGTCGGACAAGTTGTGATAGATTGGTATGTACCCCCGTGGAGGCGGATCACGATCACCACCCTCCGTCGAAAAAGTATGTACCCCTATCCAAACACTCCCCCTACACGTGGACAACGGCGAGTTTCACCATCTGCCATGCTACCATCCCAACAAGTGCATAGTCAACTAACACCAATGAGCAACCCCTGGAGCCACCAAAATGACAGTTCAATACACTCAAGATGATTCTCCTAGAATATAATGGTAGGGACGACCCTATTCATTGGTTATATAAATGCAACAAGTTTTTTCTGGCCCAGGAAACAAGGGAAGATGATCAGATGCAGCTAGTCTCGTTCCACCTCCAAGGGCACACACTCACTTGGGTTATCTGCTGGGAAAGGGAAATCCAACTTGGCCTCAATTTTTGGCGGCAATTACTAGGCGTTTTGGTGCCCCAATGGAACATAATCGTATCGGTGATGTTTTTGACACACGCCAATTGGGTGAATTAGAGGCCTACACAAACAAATTTCTAGGAAACATAAGCAAGGTATAGTGTCTCTCAAACCAACAATAGGTCATGCTTTATACAGCGGGATTGGCACCCTTATTACAGATTGAGGTACAACTGCAACATCCACTTGACCTAGAGACCGCAATGGCACTCGCCAAACGCTTCTTCCTTTCTATGCGACAACGGTAAGCCTATAAGGTACCATTCAATCATAGCACTGGGATTCAGATATCAGTTAATGGATTGACAGGTGTCACTATGAGTTCTACAATGCAAGTCACCATCTCAATCGGTGGCAGTGAATTCTTGGCTCTGCTAGATTCTAGTTCCACACATAATTTTGTCGATTTTGATATAGCAACCCACCAAGTTCTCCAGCACCATCTTCACTCCGAGTAGCAGTTGCAAATGGGGACCATATATCTAATGTCGGAAGGTATGATGCTATTAATTTCTCCATCGCTAATGAAAGCGTTCACGGCATATTCCTACAGCATTAGACTGGGAGGCTATGATGTGGTACTCAGGGTAGATTGGCTTAGCTGTCATCAAGTACTGTCACTATCATCAAGGATTTCAATAAATTGACAATGAAGTACTTACATCAAGTATTCATACACTCTCAGCTGATACAATACTGGAATCTCTCCTCAAGAAGTTTTAGGATCTCTTCAGGGAGCCTTCCGGGACTGCCACCTCAGAGACTCTATGACCACCATATCCACCTGAAAGACCCAACTCGGCCTACAGTTGTTTGACCTTACCGCTATCCCTAGATACAGAAAATTGTGTTGGAATGATAGTGCCAATACATGCTATCACAGCGTATCATCGGATCTGATACCTCACCGTTCTCATCTCCTGTCATATTAGTTAAAAAATAGGACAAAACATGTTAATTCTATGTCGACTACAGAGCTCTGAATGATAATACACTTAAGGATAAATTTCCCATACCTGTCATTGCCGAATTGTTGGACGAACTGCAAGGGGCTCAATTTTTCAGCAAACTAGACCTTCACTCAGGTTACCACCAAGTGCGCATGCACCCATTTGACATTGAGAAAACAACTTTTCGGAACCCATCATGGTCACTTTGAATTCTTAGTCATGCCTTTTGGACTATGCAATGCCCTTCTACTTTTCAAGCTTTGATGAATGATATTTTTGGACCATATCTCCAGTAAATTCATTCTGGTTTTCTTTGATGATATCCTGATCTTTAGTAAAACTTGGGCTGACCACTTAAGACATGTTGAGGAGGTATTCAAAGTTCTCCAATCACATAGTATCTTCCTCAAGAAAACTAAATTCTTATTGAGACAATCACAACTTGGCTATCTTGGACACAACATATCGATATAGGAGTTGCGGTGGATACAAACAAAGTAGAATTAATCATAGCTTGACACCAACCTACAACTCTCGAGAGAGCTTAGAGAATTCTTGGGACTCGCTGGTTACTACGGGAAATTCACCAAGAATTACGATACAATTGCTCGACCACTCACAAACCTCATTAAGAAAGACTCTTTTCCTTTGGATTCCTCTAGTTACAACGCCTTCAAACATCTCAAAGAGAACATTATCACCACCACCGGTCCTTGTTGGCGTTTCTTAACGCAAAAGCGAAAAGGGTTCATAGCGCCGCGGAAATGCCATTGTAGCTTTCACTGGAAGTATTCGAGGGTATCGTATTTCCACGGGGGAAGGCATGGTGTAAATGTTCCTAATAGGAACATGGACACAATAACATGACTATGCAATAGACCAAAGTTCATAACAGGGATGAAGTACGGTAGATAGAGGATAACTTAACACGCACATTCGAGCAATCTCAAGGATAAAGAAGACCCTAAACTAGAGCAAGGCATATCCTGAATAGCTATGTTAGAGAGCAAGTATACTACATGTTTGTACCATTAGAGATTCTAAGTTAAGATAGCCATGGTCACTTTGTTGACTTACTTCGGCACCTTGGCTTATACAGTGCGCGGTACCTCCGACTTCTGGCTCTCATGCCCGACCACGGACGTGGGGGTTACAAAGGGACGAAACGGGGCTGTCACCACACTGCGCCTACCACCTCAAGCTGTGCGTGGCGAGGCAAGCGAAGGCAACCCCTAGCCTAGACACCATGTCTACGCTATTGACTACATACTCTAGCGTGTATACAAGGCTTACCCGTAAACGGGGTCCTTCTACTAGAGCAACCGCCACAAGGACGGAGGCGGCGAACCCAACCCAACATCAACCAAGTCTAACTTTAAGTAGAACTCAACATCTCAACTTGGATTTGGTCTAAACATGTATGTATAATAGATTAAGCATAAAGTTCTATATGACAAGATCATAATATGAAAACTATATACTAGTTCATATGCTAAGATCATATCATAGGAACTATACTCTAGTTCATAAGCATAGCTATATTGATAACAAGAACAAGATGAAGAACATAATATGAAGAACAAATAAGTTGATCATACCAAGTATCTCCATAGTTGACCTTGATCTTCTATTACATATTGCCAAGCTCCTAATACTAACCAAAAAGTAAAAGATACAAGTGGAGAATGGAGAGAGCCCTTGTGTGGTGTGTGTTTAGAATGGAGCCCTCCACTATCTATTTATAGCTAATAGGGTCGGTTTAGATGCGGGGTAGAAAAGGAAGCACCCACAGGCACCGCCTATGCATGGAGGCATGCAACCGCTGCTTGAAAGGCGGTTCGAGAGGCGGCACCGCCCGATCCGGCGGACCCACTTCGATCCGGTTTGGATTGGGCACAACTCCATTCACGACCGCCTTTGGCGTGTGGGATTAATGGGCGGCCCTGATCCATAATTGCCGGGTGCTTTGGTCCACTTGTTCTTTGAAGTGGACTTTCTCTATTTCCCTTGATAGCGCATTTCTACAATATGTGTTACGCTGCGCTTTCTTCTTTACTTCATGCATTTCCACTTGTTTCCGGCGTTTGTCACGCAAAACATGTTTTCTCGAAAACAAGTGGAACTAGGTCATAGCATATGTATATGTGTCATAAGCATGCTTGTTTCCCCTAATTTGGATAAAAATTGGCGGTATAAAATGGTCGATAACGACCGCCAACAGTCCTTCGGCTACGATTTCAACAAACCATTTGTTGTTGAATGCAACACATCAGAGACGGCATAGGAGCTGTCCTACATCAGGAAAATGGACCAATTGCAATTTTTAGTAAGGTGATAGCTCCACAATACAAAAGAAACTAGTAGCCTATGAACGGGAGCTCATAGGTCTGGTTACTGCAGTCAAGCATTGGAGACCTTACCTTTGGGGGTGCCCATTCCTCATTAGGTCGGATCACTACATCTTGAAATATATTCTAGATTAGGGTAGCAAATTATTGGGGTATGACTTCAAGGTTGAATATAAACCCGACAAGAACAATGTCATGTTCGACGCATTATCCCGCCAACCCAATTCGACCCTTCATTGATGGCCATCTTAGAAATTCAATTTGGATTATTTGATCAACTCAGGGACGAAATCATAAACAGCGGCAAATCCATCCAACTCATTGACTCCATCGTTAATGGCAAAGATTCAGCTTGGTGAGGTCAGTCTCAATGGGGGTTTTCATAGGCGTTTCATGCACATTAAATAGGGTGCCACATCAGCAAAAGTCCACTTTTGCATGAAATCTTGAGGAGAGAGAAGGAAAAGTTTCATCTTGGTGAAACCCTTTTGGCACCGAATACCAACTATCTACGAGTCATGAAATTAAATGTCTATGAAATCACATAATGAAACTATCCATTGAGAATAGGGGTTTCATCTAAGTTTCATTTCATTTTATATGACATGGCAGTCTTGGAAACAACGTAATGAAACTCACCATTGAGACTGGCCTAAGTCCATGACGGCTTGATATTAACAAACGGGTATGGATTCGAAAATCATCATTTCACCTTCCTACTATTCTACATTCCATCCATGATTCACCACATGAGGGCTCAGGGAAAACACTACATCGATTCCGTCAGACTTTCTTCTTAAAGAATGATAAAAGTATTATACAACAATTTGTAAATAAATGCTTAGTCTGCCTGCGCAACAAAAAACAAAACACTTACATCCAGCAGGACTATTACAACCATTACCAATACCAGAACATATCTAGGAGGACTTCTCTATGGATTTCATTGAAGCACTACCAAAGGTGGGAACCAAATCAGTAATACTAACAGTGGTCGATTGTCTATCCATGTATGCCCACTTCATCCCTCTTTCACATCTTTACTCTACAACATCAGTGGCTCAAAGTTTCTTCTTAGAAATTGTGAGGTTACATGGACTCTCTAGATCCATTGTCAGCGATAGAGATGTGGTATTCACCAGCCAATTCTGGCAAGAGCTTTTCAGATTATCAGATGTGACCTTAAAACCTATATTAGCTTATCATCCTCAGAAAGACAGTCAGTCAGAAGTGGTCAGCAAAATCATTACAATGTACCTATGTTGCTTAACAGGTGACAGACCAAAAGATTGGGTCAGATGGCTACCTTGGGCAGAATTTTTGCTACAACTCTTCATACCATTCATTGACCAAAACAACACCATTTAAACTTGCCTATGGGCGTGACCCACCATCCATCAAAGGCTACAGTCCAAGTGATACTACACTACCATCTGTTGATGCTATATTATCTTAGCGTGATACCTTTCTCTAGCAAACAAAGGCTCATCTACAATTGGCTCATTATTATCGTAAGCACTTCGACGCTAAACACACAGAGCACCAGTTCAAAGTTGGTGATTATGCTTGGCAAAAGTTATTATCAAGATCTGCTGCTACAATTTTGACAACCTACAAAGGCAAGTTGTCTCCTAAATATTTTGGACCTTTCAAAATCAGCAAGATCATTACCCCAGTCACATACCAGCTAGACCTTCCAGTTGACACTCGTATCCACAATGACTTTCATGTCAGCACGCTAAAACCGTACCGCGGGCCAATACCCTCAGAGCCACCAGAGCTACCACGCCTACATGAAGGTACACGAGTTCCTAAACCAGAATTAGTTTTGAAATCTCAAGTCCGCCGAGGCAAGTTGCAGGTCTTGATTAAATGGAAGGACCGTGTAGCGGTAGACACTTCATGGGAGGATGCTGAGCTATTCGAACAGATTTATCTAGATTTCCAGCTCGAGGATGAGCTGAAACTCTAGACAAGGAGAGGTGTCACACTTAGAGACGTGTTTCCAAAAATAAATGAAGTGGCTGAACATTTAGTTATTAAATTAGCATTTATTAAGTATTGTTATTATTATTAATTAAATTAGAGCAAGGCGAGAAAGACTAATGGGCCTGGCCCGTTAGCAATGTAAACCCCTCATATAAATATGAGGGGGACTTGTGAGAATAATCAAGAAAGAATAATTTAGAGTTTATCCCTTGGCTTCTGTCTCCTAGCAGCCGCCGCCCACCTCGGGCCCTTGACGCGCACCCTAAGCCGCCCGACCGCGCCACGCCATGCCCCTCGTCATCTCCTCCCGTTGACCGGTTAGACTAGTTGTGACAAATTACTCACAACAGCCAGACCAAAATCGATAAACACACACAGAACGTCTTCCACGGAAACAACGGCTAGTTCCGCAGAAAATATGATGCGGAAATTTTTTTCGAGCTGATGACTGAAGCTAAGAAATTGTTTTATTATTAGGTAAAGATATAATTAGATTAGATAAGATATAGATTAATTTTTATACTTTGCCATGCAGTGGCGGAGGGGAAGGGGGCTAAGGAGGGCTAGACACTCCCAACCTCCCTACCCCTTTCATAATACTCCCTCCATATTGAGAGAGAAGATGTTTTGGAAAAGGTTTTGGTCAAACATTGAGAATATAAATCATGAATAACTTTTAAGTCGTTGAGTTTGAAAATGTGAAAATCACAGCAATACATTTGTCTTGAAAATTACTTTCATAAAAATATACATATATAAATTTTCAATAAATATTTTTATAGAAAAAAAGAAGTTAAAGTAGTGCTTTGGAGACCGTGTCGTTGTCCTAAACATCTTTTTTTCATACGGAGGGAGATTAGGTTCTTAATTATCTAATTAGCTAGTTAATGATACTATTTGTAACATATTTTTTTATTCATATTCCATAATAATCTCTAATAGTATCTTATATAAATTAAAATTATATTTTCCTAATATTTTCTCTGTATCTTTTTTGTTTTTATTATTGCTATCAAACATTAGTTTGTTCCCATAGCACACACCCTAATTAACTAGTCAATTGAAAATCAGTGCTTTCCTTGTTTGATCCTTTAGAATTAATCTCCAACTGAATCTATATTATTTAGCATTAATCATGAGTGTGGTCAATGTTTAAATGCTACATAGTGGTATGATATTTTTTTTGCTTAATCGCGTATTTAAGCGACCATTTTTCCTACTTATGTGACAATTTTATCATGGCTAGCTAAGCGACAAGAGACCAATTGTTTGCCGTTTAACATTTAGGATGTAGCACTAATTCATTTTTGCCCTGTTTAAATACTTGTTGTTACGGTAATTCTTTTAGGGCGAATTAGATTGACTAGGAAATATGCCCGTGCGTTGCAACGGGGATAAAATATGAGTTGACTGGAAAATTAGGTGATGACTTATGAGTTATGACTATTATCAATTATTTCAAAACTGATAGTGCGACTTATGAGTTATGACTATTGTCAATTATTTCAAAAACTGATAGTGCTCAAGTAGGATGTTGGGATGAATAGTGAGTGGTTGTTTAGTTTTTAGGAGTTGAAAAAAGACTCTAACCCTAAAACCAAATAATCTCTGAGGCCTTTGTTTGCATGTAGTTAGATCCACATAAATCCACATATGTGGGGGTGGATCAATTGGAGTTTGAACTAAATTGCATGCCAACACATGTGGACTGAGATGAATCTAACAACATCCAAACAAGGATTGAATGCATCAATGCTATGGAGCATGGGTATATTGATGTAGTGTAAAGGGTTGTTTGTTTCACAACCACAATTTGCCACAACTAAGCTTAGGCAATTGTGTCAAATTGTGGCAAGGAAATTGGTGGCCACACATTGCATTGCTTAAAGGAATCTTGCCACACTTTTTGTAATTTATGAGGCGTGGAGCCTAAAGGTTCTTGCCCAAGGTTTGCTACCAACCAAACACTTGTCAATTTTGTCAAACTTGTCTAACATGAAGCGTAGCAAAGCGTGGCTAGCAACCAAACACCCTCTAAAATACTAACATTTAGGACGTAATTAAGTTCATTGTGCTTCATCAAACCAATATCCAACAAATTAACAAAAAAATCGACGAAAAAAGGGTGACGGGAGGAAAAGGCCCGACAGAAAAAGGAGGTGAAAAGCCCGGCATAAAAGGAGGTGAAAAAGAGGTGGGACTGAAATTTTCTCTCTTTATTAGTAAGGTATAGATTAGATGAAGGTTGGAGGCGTGAGGCCAACTAAATTACCTTTATTTTTTCGTTTTATTCTCTTTTCTTTTGTATTGCGACATAAATTTTGGGTGGTAAATATATCTTTGTTGTGTATAAATTGGTGGGTTGATTGGCTTCAGATGTCGACGAGTGCAAGTTCACGAGTGAAAAGAGAGTGTGCTTCGGCATATGCATCAACACCATCGGGTCATATGATTGCCAGTGCCCGCAAGGAACTTACGGTGATCCCGGCATCGAAGCTGGCTGCGTCAATTATTACTTCAACAAAGGTCGGTATTCAGTACAATCACATCATGGACTATTCAGTACTTCAACAACGGTATCATAAGTTTATTTATTTATTTGTAGCAGATGCGTGGACGCCTACGGTGTCTCCGGTGCCGACAGGGATGCCCAACTGCAGCACCACCTGCGGCGACGTGAGGGTGCCGTACCCCTTCGGCTTCGGGCACCAAGGCTGCTACTGGCCGGGATTCAACCTCACTTGTGACATACGCCACAGTCCCCCGCGGCTGCTTCTCCACGGCGTTGGCAACAGCAACGACATTCTCCAGGTCGTCCACATCTCCTTGCGCAACTCTACAGTGGGCGTCATCCATCATCACCAGCGCACCAACTGGACCAACGACGTCAATCAGACGGTGGGTTACGTGTACAGCAGCCCCGGCGGTGATTTGACCGGACACCGCGAGCTTGTGGCCGACGTTGGCCTCCCAGACATCGGCGAGCCCTATATGCTGTCGACCAGGAACGAGTTCATCGTCTTCTCCGGGTGGGATGTGCGTGCCACCCTCCACGGGGAGTACAAAAACAGCAGCAGCAGAAGCAAGACCACCGACAGTATCATCAGCCAAGCTGTCTGCAGCTCTGGCGGCCCAGTCGGAGATGGTGGGTTCTGCTCCGGCGACGATGGCTGCTGCCATGCATCCATCTCTGCAGGCAGCAGCACGCCCAAGAGAGTGGAATTCATAGCGCTGAACAAGAACATCACTCATCATTATGGTAATTGGTCGTGGTATTTGGCATTGGCGTTCATCTCGGAGGTGGGGTTGACTGGTCAGTGGCATAAGATCTTCAATATGAATGATGACATCATCAGTTACGTGTCATCTCCCATTGTTCTACAATGGGCGGTTAAGCAAGGCTTGTCATCAGCGCCTGTTGCCGACAACTCAGGCAAGTGCCCAGCGAGCGTAGTCAGCCGCCTTTGCAAGAGTGAGAACAGCGACTGCCGGCAAGAGAATGGAGGCTTTACGTGCCACTGCTCCAAGGGATACGACGGCAACCCTTACGTGCCCCATGGATGCCAAGGTCGCCACTCCTCTCATCCATATATATTCAGTAGTATATGTTTATCAATGTTGTCTTCCATTCATTGTTCTTTATTGTCCATCGTCATTTGGCTGCAGATATTGATGAGTGTAACATCCCGGAACTAAGCAAATCGTGCCTGGGCGGCAAGTGCAACAATTTGCCTGGACACTACGAGTGCCGGTGCCCGCGAGGAACCCATGGCAACGCTTCAGAGCCCGACGGCTGCACCGTCATGTCCCCAACAGGTGATGGTCATTGGATTCTCATCTCTCGACGATATTTTTGCTGACATTGTACGTATACATTGTGTAGCTTACGATAGTGTATGGATATGCACATTTCTCAGGTTTAATCATTGGTTTGTCGGTTGCCAGTGGCCCTGCTCTCCTATTTTTGGCACTGGGTATATTTTTCCTACTCCGCAAGTTTAAGCAGCGTAGAATAAAACTTCTAAAACAAAAGTACTTCAAGCAAAACCGCGGACAATTATTGCAACAGTTGGTGTCCCAAAAGGCAGACATTGTAGAAAGGATGATAATACCATTGGTTGAGCTTGCAAAGGCTACAAACAACTTCGACAGAGCTCGTGAGATTGGTGGCGGAGGGCATGGTATTGTTTACAAAGGAATCCTATCGGATCTACATGTCGTGGCCATCAAAAAGTCAAAGATTACCATGCAGAAAGAAATAAATGAGTTCATAAATGAGGTAGCAATCCTCTCACAGATCAACCATAAGAATGTGGTCAAACTATTCGGATGTTGCCTAGAGACTGAGGTGCCACTCTCGGTGTATGAGTTTATTCCCAATGGGACCCTAGATCAGCATCTTCATATTGAAGAACCAAAAAGTTCACTATCATGGAGTGATAGGTTGAGGATTGCAACTGAAATTGCTACTTCTCTTGCCTATCTTCACTCATCAGTTTCAATCCCAATAATCCATAGAGACATCAAATCTGCTAACATACTTCTTGATACTACAATGACATCAAAGATATCTGACTTTGGAGCTTCAAGGTACATTCAATAGACAACAAGGGGGTCGACAACAAGGATACAAGGAACATTCGGATACTTGGATCCAGAGTGCTTTCACACCGGTCATCTTACCGAGAAAAGTGATGTTTATAGCTTTGGTGTAATTCTCGTGGAGCTACTTACCAGGAAGAAACCAACTTGTTCACATTTGTCTAGTGAATATGGTGGCCTTGTTCCACATTTCATCAATCTACTTGGCTCCGGAAACCTTGTCCAGATAATGGATCCACAAGTTCTAGAGGAAGGAGGCACAGAAGTACAACAAGTTGCTATGCTTGCAAGATCCTGTATAAACATAAGGGGTGAAGAAAGGCCAACAATGCGACAGGTTGAACTTACACTAGAAGCACTTCAGCAAGGTTCAATAAAAAGTACAATAAAGATAATATGGTACTTGAGGATTTTGAGAATAGGAGCGTTCGGGCAAACTGTTCATCATCTACCAGAGAAGGGCACAAATTTAAGGAATCCAGTAGAGGATATAGTTTGGAGCAAGAGATGCAGATGTCAGCGAGGTATCCTAGATAGCATAGCTCTGCACCATGTGCAATAGCATAAGGGATTAGTTAACTTCTACCAGTACTTTTATGCATTATGATTGAACTGGATCCTTTATTTGTACGATTGCCATTGTTTTTCTCTTTTTGCAGATTACACAAGTACAGATACAGACACACAACACGCATTAACACTGCCCTCTGAAGTTTTGCTCACATGATTCGGTTCTATCATTAATTATAAATATGAACAAGATCAGATCAGAGTTGGTAGATTTCTTGTCTTAATTTATTGTAAAACATTGATATGCAATGAGTGTCAAGTTTATTAGAAAATTTCGCATGTGACATCAATTGTTGTAGCGGAAAGCTTTCATGTTGGTGTGTGTCAAGTGTGGTGGTGAGCACCATTCTTTGTTGGCGTACTCCACTGTAGCAGTTTGAAGTGCGTGTCTCGTAACAGGAACACATAAACAATGCGGGACAAAAAAAAATGTTGTTTGGGATGCAAGTTAAGCTGGTAGTCGTTTTATTCACTCAGTGGAGACATCATGGACACCCTGTGGATCCATCCCATTGGGCCGTTGGTATTATAATACATCAAATCTTTTTTGTCTATTTGGGAAATTTGGACCTCACTACATGACCTTGAACTGGCACAGGACAATGAAGAGCCTGTTCGGCTAGCTGTCCGGCTGGCGATCTTTGTGAGAGAAAGTCTTCTTGGGCTGGCTGCCGATAGGGCGTCTTTGTGAGAGAAAATACTGCTGATCGGGTGGCTGATAAGCCAAGCGAACAGGCTCGAAGTCAGTGGTGCCGTACATGGCATGCCTTAACTCTCTCACCCATACTTTATTTGCTAGACTCAATTACAGGCACAATGCACACATACATGAGCGCACACTCAGCCCAATGCTTGGAGATTCTCGTCAGTGATGTTCCTCCTATCAGCATCGACTACAATATTCTTGAGATCCCCAAGCTTGATGCCCATCTCCATCAACATGTTTTGGATGTAGGAGGCTAAAACATCTAGAACACCGGACATATGAATGAAAACTTCGGTTTTTGCTATATCAAAATGAGAACTAGGTGCATAGCAATCTCTCCTACGTGTCTAGACATACTATATAAGTACGTGTCTAGACAAGAAAAGAAAAGTATGTATGGTTTCCATGTTGGCTGGCACTGAGAGAGTTACTCCAAATTATAAGTTGTTTTTGCCATTTCATTTACTATGTGTCTAGACATACTATATAACTAGGTGCATAGCAAAAATAATGTATCTAGAAAAGTCAAAACAAACTATAATTTGGACCGGAGGGAATAGTTGTTTAGTAGTGATGTGTACATTCAAGGGAGAGATGGAACTCGAGTTGAAGGTCCATAGATTCATCTAAACACAGTTGTGTTTGGCATGAAAGGGAAAGAAATATCTTCTGCTTAAATATTGATTTCACACTTTAGATTTTCCAAGAATAGAGTTTTATATGTGTACATTTCACACTTTAGGTTCCGGGGACGACCGGAGCGAGGAACGGGAACCTGGTACACGGAACGCCGTTCTAAAAAAACATGGTACGAAGGGGGTATATCCATTCGTAACGCTGGTTCGAGATGCAGAACGCTAACCAGGAACTCTCGGGACGATATGCGGAACGTTTCATGGCTGTTGAGCCTCATCGTACAGGAGCGACGGCTCATGCACGCACAAAAGCCAACAAGAGGACCTGACGTTCGGGCCTGCTGGCTGTCAGTCTATTAGTTAATTGGGTTGTCTTCTACTACATGGGCCAGGCCAACTAATACATACGGTGTCTCCAACATGGGTCAGACTATTACCGTGTGTTTGGTTGAGGGTTAGGTGGGTGGGGTTGGATCGAACCCGGTTTTCTGGGTTAGGTTGAACCCATCTCGTTGTTTGGTTGCATCTTAGAATTTGGGAACAGAGTCAACCCATCCCATGTTTGGTTGAAAAATTTGGGAATTTGGGTTGGATGAGAATGTAACAGCATTAGTGAGGGTACTTTTTCATCAGGGACCCCTGAACTTTCTAAAAATCAATCAAGCCTTGGATGTAAAAAAGCTTCTCTCGCGGCACTTTTGCATCGGGAACCCTGAAAGAGAAATCAAATTAATTTTTTTTTTTCCATTCTTCGTCTTCCTTCGTACACGGCCGCGGCGGCTCTTCCGCCCGGCCTGCGCGCGACAGCTCCACCGCCCAGCCCCGCCCCGTCGGGCCACACCACCCAGCCCAGCGTCGGCGGACCGACCTCTAGCCCCACCGCTCGGCTCAGCGGCCCAGCCCAGCGCCACCGCCACGCGCCGCTCGAATCCGGTGCCCGGCGCGCGGGCGGCTCCACCGCTACGCCCGCGCGAGGGTCGCGCGGGAGAGTACACGGGCGGCGTGGAGGAGGCCGCGTGGCGTGAACGAGGCTGCTTGCACGGACGACGGGCCACAGTTGCGGACGGAAGGAAACAGAGAGTGCGCGAGCACGGACGGAACCCAGCTGGGTTGGCTCCGTCACTCAGAAATTTGGAGGATGGGTTCAACCCGCATCGGAGGGAATATTCCACTCGAGCCAACCAAACCCATCCATCCTCCATCCAAACAGCCCCAGGGGTGGGTCGGCCGACCCGGCTCACTCCGCTCTCCAACCAAACACACGGTTAGTTAGTAATTGGGTTGGTCTGGTGCTGTTCCTCTTCTCCGCTCTGGCCGGCAATCGGCACCAGCGGACCGCTCCACATTGAAGGAAACCAGACCAGAAACGAGTAGGGCGACGGCGTCCTCCACCTAGGCCTACTACGCAAGCAAAGGCCAGCAGCATGGGCGAGCAGCGCCCTCAAGCCAGCCCAGCATAGCCACGGCTCATGAGGGGAAGGCAGCAGCAGGAGCTTGGCCCAGCGGCAGACGGCGGTCTGGCGAGCAAGGCGGCCTAGCTCACTTGGCCTGTAGGCGCAGCAAGCAGCAGTAGGAGCGGCCTAGCGCGCCGACCATAGGGGCGCGGCCCAGCAGCGCAGCAGCGGAGCAGGCTAGGCTCGAGGCAGCGGCGATCCACTCGACAGTAGCACCAGCTTGCAGGGCCGGCCCACGCTGAGAGCAGCAGCATTGCAGCGCCAGCAAGCTGACAGCTAGGGCGGCCCAGCACGGGGAGCTGCCAGGAGCAGCACCCTTGAATTTCCAGCTCAGGTATGATGAAATTCCCGCAACCCCTCTCTGTCCTCGCACCCACCAGCAAATTTTCGGTTCAGCTATGGTAAAATTCCAGCAAACATCCCTCTGTTCTCTCATCCAAGTTTTTTTAACAAAACTTATTCCAAATAATATGCCATCTCATCCAAATAATGTCAAACCTTATGAGCATATTTAGATAGCATTTCTCAAGCCTTCTCAAGAGGTTTCTCAACGTCCCACAGGTCATTAACCCAAATGCAAATGCAATATGACATTCAAGTTAGTGGCACTAAGTGAGTAAAGCGATTGAAGTTTTTCCCTCTTCATAGTACGGTTATCAAACCTAAACCCGGTCATAACCTTCTCTACTCACCTATGACCGGCGAAATGAAATGCACTATATATGTTATACCTTTGGCTTGCGCATTTCCATTACACCTTCTCTGAGTGTCGATGCAACAACACGATCAAGAATGATATGATCCATTTCATATCATCACATGACCCTATTGGTACATCGATCTTGACCTCACTTGCTCTTCACTGTTGCGGCGGTCCATCGGCGCCAAGTCTTGCTCAAGCTTCACCGCCTCGCGGTGCATGACTTAGCCACAACATGTCCTTCACACTTGCAACCGGTCCATCAAGTCAAGCCTCATCTTGATCTTCACCAACGGTCACGTGACTCCATGTTATGTCTCATATGCAATAAGCTCCTTCATTGAATCATCTCATGTGAACTAATCTCCTGTGTATTGTCTCAATCACACATTATTAGTTCACCTAATTTTTTCACTCAATTAACAAAAAAAAAAAAACAAAAGAGGCCTTTGACCACCCCTATGCTGCCACCTCCCGGACTCAACGCGCACCTCCTCCCTCCTTGTGAGCGACCCGCCTCTCCCCTCCCTCCATCCGCCAGACTAGTGCGAGCTCCCACTCCCTCCATCCACTCGCCTCCCCTCCCATCCCTCCATCCCTTCCCGTCCACTCCCCTCCCTCCATCTATTCCTCTCCTCCTCCCCTCCCCTCCGCACGAACCCTAAGGACCAAGATCTGGCATGTGGCGCGGTGGCACTCATGGAGGCCATTCCAGTGGCGAGCATGGAGGTCGTCCAACGGATGGAGGTCGTTCCAACGGATATAGCGGCGCGCATGGAGGCTCATCGTGGATTGGTGGGGCACATGGAGGCTCATCGCGGATCCAGTGGTATGGAGGTCGGATTCAGCATTGGCGGCATATAGCGATGCGTCGGCCGCCAAGAGTAGATCTTGGCCCGGATCCCAGCCCATTAGGTTTTGGGATGTGAGATTTTCTTTTTCATTTCTTTATTTTTTTTTAGATTTAACCATGGCAGTTTTTGGGGGTTTTTGAAAACTGCCAAAGTTAATCGATAATTAACCATGGCATTAGCTTCTGCAATGGAAAAGAATTTACGTAGTAGTTTGATCTTACAATTGTGCAATGTGGGGGCTCTAGTCGCCTTGTCGAATGGTTGGGTCTAGCACATCTATTAATTTAGCCCACCCTAACCATTGGGAAATTTGAAAATTCCTGCTGAGGAAACAGAAGAATTACCTCTCCCCCCTCCCAAGTCTCGCCTCCCATCTACAATTGCTCACGTTGTCTCGAAGTCGGAGCTAGAGCAGCGCCGGAGCAGGCGCACCTTGTCTCCGATGATCGAGGTGAGGCTTCCCTCCGTTGTGAAAGCAACGGAGGCCGTATACACTCTCTCCTATGTTCCAGCGCTAGGCGAAGAGGCTAGCGTGCGTCCTCTCCGACGATCAAGTGAGGTTGGCCTGGCCTCCATTTTCGAAGCAACACCGGGCGTAGGAAAATCTCTCCTACGTTTCAATGCCGGGTAGCGGGTGCAACCTGCACTCCAACGACAATATCTTCCTCGGTAGTCTTGTTCGAAAAGCAGCCGCGTGCAAGCCTCCAATCTCTTCTCTAAACACAGAGCTAGCAAGACCTCACGTCAGCGAAGGTATGGCTCCGACCAAATCCTTTTTTGTTTCTAGGTTCATTTCTGTTGCGCCAAAGTGGCAACTCTATGACGAGTCATGGTGGTTGAACTCATGAGAAACGAGTGGATGGATGATGCTAGGAGGGAAGTCATGGGCAAACATGGGTGGTGCGGGTGCCTGGTTGTTGCACGAGCTTGGGGCATCACCACATGGCACGGTTGGGGTGGCGCGCTAGGATGGATGGGAAGATGTGGCCGATCTATAGTGCGTAGTGTGACTGTTGTTGCGTGGTTTGGAGACGTGCTGGATTTCCATCTGCTATTGTCATTTGATTACTTTTGGATTACTGAAATTGGGTCAAGGATGCATGATTTTGGATAAGAGTAGGCTCTCTTCTTGCTGCATAAGTTGGCTTCTATCCTCTTCTTTGGTAGACTCTCTTCTTGCTGCATAAGCTAGCTTCAATCCTCTTCTTTGGCATGCCCGATGTGTATTTGCCTATGTTTATTTGTCAATATTATGTCATATCATATGTGATTTGACCGTGAGTGTTTCATGCAACGAACAATATTCTTGTCATTTTACTTGATGGTTGCAATAATGGAATCTCTTTTGTCCATGTTTTTCTAAAATAGTTTTTTTGTAGATGTTGGGAAAAGCAATTGGAGCTCTCTAGCTCTACTTGTGCAATACCACCGTCCTACAACATTCTTGAGCATACAATACTTCATAGAGAAAAAATTCAAACCACCAAAGGAGCTTAGCTCTAGGATATAGTTTGTTATCATTAGTTCACTTGGGGTGCATGTGGATAAAATGTGATATTTAGGTGATCATTTGATTGTAGCAAAAGAAGGTCATGGAACACAATTTTGCGGATACAAAGCATTGTGCACCTTTGGACTAGCATCTATGTTTTGGGCAGTGCAAACATTGTTTTGGCTAATTAGAAGGAGAAGACTGGTTGGATTAAATATATCTACCTACATTCTATTGTCACATTTATTCTATTGTTGAATGGATTGGAAGCCTCCATGTTCTAGAGCACGGCTTGGTTTGCACCATGTGTTGCTAGTTAGGAAGTTGGAGTTCTCTTATCTTGTTCTTTAGAACGACACATCGATGTCTTTGAAGTTTGACACCTATGAGAAGGAATGCTTCTACTCAATAGTTGTTTCAAGTGCCATTGTTATTTTTCTTACTGGCTGTGAGTGTACAAGCCTCATTGGTATTCTAATTCTTTCAATCAAGTATAACACTATAAACTTGTTACACATTTGCGTAACTAATGTGACATAAATTTTAGCCTCTTTACATTCTTGTGAAACAATTCTTTTGGTTGTTGGTTTTCTGATCTACATCACAAGTTTTATTCTATATCTACTTAGTTGAGGTTTCATTTGGTGCATCGTAAGGTTAGTCCCTCGATTATGTGAGGTATTATTATTTATGGAACAACAATCATATTGTTAATGGTGTTGATGCCGAACATCAATAGACTAGTATGGAGACTAGACACAAGAGCCAAGACAATCGAAGGTAATGAGTGCATCTTCTACCCTCCCTCCCCCCCCTCTCTTTCACTCTCTCCCTTCTCCCCTTTTATAAGGGAGGTGGGAGAGCTTCTTGTCTTTATTGCTCATGGTATTTACAAAAATGTCCCTATGGGCTTACAAATGGGTCTAATGGAGCTTGTATTTAGAGGTTCTTCTAAATGCCACCAAGTGCTACCAATGACTTCTAAACATTATAGGGCTAACTCCTAAGTTGTACAATTGGTCATGAAATTTAATGATGGGGATCATCAACACATACCTCACCCCCAACAAGTAGTTGCCCGGCTATTTGGTTTTGATCGAAGTTACCAAACCCAATAGTTGAATACAACAAGTTGTGGTCCCAATTGTAGCCCGGATCCCAACACACTTGTCGTCGATACATGGTCAGCTCCAAGATTGCTTTGTCTCTAGGTATTCTTTTATTCATCTTTAGCTAGTCCTTGATGGAGCCCTTACTTGCGCCTCCCGACCATGTACTTGGCAGCTTCCTCCTCGCAACACGCTGAGGTGAGCGGCGCGATTGATGTTGGTGAAGGAGTCATAAATGATCATGTCGTTTCCTCAAACGTAATCATAGGCAATCATGTCGTGTCCCAAACCTCCATTCACAGATGCCAGGCTAAGCTTCTATCATTGAGCAGATTGCTTGTCCAATGTGCTCCATGCCAACCCCCTTGGCTGGCGTCTGTGATATTCTTCCGATGATGGCTCAATGCCCTTGAACTGTTGGTGAGGATATCAAAGGCGCCGATGGAGATATCCTTCCTAAAATGTTGATGCACCGACGTTGGTGTTCGTATTGATGGACTGTTAGGTTTAATTTTTATTTTCATTCATGCTTTGTTGGTAAATAAAAGGCTATCTTTTTTGACCGGGCAATTAGAGGCAAAACACCTCGTTGCTTTTATATTATTTCGGCATCAACCCCAAACTTTTTTTTTAGGGGGAAATAGACGTGCAAGGGGCCCCTTGATGCTTTTATATTATTTTGAACTTCCCAAACTTATTAAGACGAGAATAGACGTGCAAGGGGCACGCGAAGCCCCTCAATGTTTTTATATTACTTACTTTGGCGCCAACCCTCCAAACTTTTTGACGAAAAGGGATGAATAGATCGAGGACACCATGAGCCCCTCAACACTTTTATATTACTTTGGCGCCAACCCCCAAACTTTTTGTGGCAAAGGGCGACTAGAGGCGTAATGAGACCCTCGGTGCTTTTATGTTATTTTGACGCCAACCCCCTCCCCAAACTTTATGAGGCAAGGGACAAATAGATGTGCAATGAGCCCCTAAGCTCGGTGCTTTTATATTATTTCGGCGCCAACCCCTAAAACTTTTTAAGATGAGGGACGAGTAGAGACAAAATGAGCCCCTTAGTGTTTTTTTTACAAAAGAAGAATTGTATTAGAATTTTTAGAACTTACTTTCATATAAATTGTACCCATGTCGTGAATAGCTCTAGATCTCAAAACCAAACCTGTACGACGCTTTATATAATAGATGACCATACAGGTAAACACTAGGCAAAAAGCCGAGAACATATGCCCAATGAATGATGGCCAACATTCATGTAGGCGGAGTCGAGAAACTTCCTTTTTCTGGTGTCTTCTTCTCTCTGCCACCAAAGAATGAGGAAGCTAGACTAATGTGAAACTTTTTCTCCTGAGTCCTTTATCATGCCCAGATCTAACCATAATAAAATATAGAAGATACATGAGAAAATTATTCCATGGCTACAACACCATCTCAGCGTTGATGTCGCCACCAAGAAATAAAAATCTCCATGCCATCATTCCGTTAAGGATGCTGACGCCGCAGTTGTCACCCTCATCATCAACTGAGCCGTCATGCAAAAACGATTCCACCCTCCCTCTCACTATTGCTGGAGAGGAGGAGATAAATTCACAGAACCAAAAGCCTTACCACGGAGAGAGACCCTAATCGTTAGGACTCGATTTGTAACACTGGATCTCATGTGAATGAACAGTGGTGGAGCGGAGGGCTTGGCGGCGGCGCTGAGTCTCGTGAGTGCAAAGTCGCGGCCTTTTTTACTCGACGCAACACTCACATCGTGCCGTCTCTAGTGATGTGGAATCATGTTATTATTATTATGAGTGAATTGTGCCTGTCATACAACAGCTTGTCAAATGGGTGCAGATTAGTCCAAGTAACTTATAATATGCTCAATCTAGTACACTAACTTGACAGGTGGGTGCGGGTTGGTACAACAAGTTATAAAATGGTCAATCTAATACAATAACTTGATAGTTGGGTGCAAACTAGTTCAAAAAAACTTATAAAATGCTTAACTTAGTATCAAAATTGATGCAGTCCAAATGTTATCACAAACTATATAGTTTCTAATATGGATAAGAGTATATTCACATCGAGAACAAGTTGTTGTGTATTATTTGACAATTGATATTCTTGTAGTGGTAACAAATTCGCTAAGGAGTAGAACCTTTGGTGTTTAAAAAATTATTGTTATGTCTTCGTTAACTATACTTATACAAAGATTAAATTCTAATTAGGAAATTTTTAATTTCATATTCGATATTGATTTCAAGTTTGATTATATGCATTTTCTGTTCAGCTAAAAAAAAAATTAAATATGATTTGAATGCTATCTAATTTTGGACTATAGGTGCACTATTTTGCCAAGGCAGTGTGCCAAATTGAGCATTTTACATGATTTTGGACCAATTTGCACGCATTTGACAAGTTATTATAATAAATTGATTATTTTACATTATTTTGGACCAATTTGCATGCGTTTGACAAGTTATTGTAATAAATTAAGCACTTTACAACTTGTTGGACCAATCCGCACCCACTTGACAAGTTACTATAGTAGATTGAGCATATTACAAATTGTTGGACCAATCTACACCCACTTAACAAGTTGTTGTATGGTGGGATGCAATTTACTCTGTTATTATTCTAGTATGTATAAATGTTTTGCTTGTCTTTCTCGAAAGACACGTACAAATGTTTTGTTGAAATCAGACAATTTCTAAATTGAAACAATAATATAAATCATGATGAACTAAACAACTAGATTAAACATATGTAGCAAGATCATAGTATGATTCAACATCATATCGCATAGCAAGCATAGAATGATCATAGCAACTAGTGTAACCACATTTCGTCCATTAGACAGATTGAACATGATGAACACTAAGATTAGATAATGGGAATAATACATGTTGGTCGTAGATGACAGCTTGATGGAGAGGTTTTCGAAGGTGAAGCCGAGGTCCTCCAGGTTGTTGTTGCTGTTGTCGATCAGCAGCTGCGGAAGACTTTGAATTAGCTAATGATGAAGATGACGCCGGGACGTAGCACCGCCGGTTCTTGATGGAATACGGGCCGTGACAAGATCGGGAGCAGTCGTGCGAAGAGCGCTTCCTAAAAACCTTATTCACCTTCTCCCAAGTGCAGGGATCGCAAAGACGATGGTTCCGGAGACTTGCTCGCACGGTCGTTGGTGCACGCAAACGATCGGGCTAGAGTCGGCGACGGCGGTGTAGCAGTGAGAAGAGACAAAACCCTAACTTTCAATTAGATCTGCGTTTTAGCGTGGCCGATGGTCCGGTTATATAGTCCGGGTAACCCGACCTCGTGATGTAATCACGATCTAAATCGTTTAGGACTCTGTTGTTGTATCCGTTTAGGACTGCAAACAAAAAGACAAAAACTAAAATTGCAAAAGGAGACCAAGCTCCCATAAGGCGAGGAGCTAGATTTCGACGGACCATTTAGGCAAGTGCCACGCACTCGTGCCCTTCGCTCGACGAGTGAGCACGCACGCACACACGTGTGGAGCTCCTTTTCTCGTCCTCACACTAACTTGAGGAGATGAGAACAACTTTCATATTTAAGCTATATCTACTTGATACGTGCGATCGGTGCCCACTCACGGAAAAAAAAAATTACGCATATACAAGGAAATCACGGACAATAAAAAGAAGTCTACTAATCAATTGCCAAATAAAGAACACAATCAAGGAGACGGATTACTCTCCCCTACCATCCCGACATGTACACATATAAGGAAATCAAAAATAAAAAGAAAGTATACTAATCAATTGCTAAATAAAGAACATAATCAAGGAGATCCCAACATGCACACATGCAAGAAAATCATAGATAACAAAGTAAATCTACTAATTAATCAATTGTCTAATAAAGATAACAAAGAAAATCTACTAATTAATCAATTGTCTAATAAAGAACGCGATCAAGTAGATCCCGGCATGCACGCATGCCACGAAATCCACGGACAACAAAGGAAGTCTACTAATCAATTGCCAAATAAAGAATACAATCAAGGAGACGGATTAACATAGACTTGACCGCGAAACCCATTCATTTGGCCCTCTCTATGCGTTTTCTCCTCCCTCTACGCCTCACCGCACCACTACATCTCCAACAGCTTTGCAAAAATATACTTGGCAAAAGTTGTGATTTGCCAAGTCATAAAAATATATGCAAAGTGAAAAAAATTGTGGTTCTCCAATAGTTTTGCAAATTTAGTTTGGCAAAAACAAAAAAAAAAAGGCAACATGCATCACCCAAGTAGAGAGATGATTTTATTTTCGCGGTCAATACAAGCAAGGAGAGGATTTGCCAAGTCCCTCCCAACTTGGCATATTTGCCAAGGAGGATGGTTTATGACAAGTTGCCCAAAATACCAATCCAAATTACAAAACTTGTTGGAGACAACTTTTTATGTTTTTTGGCAAATTTAAAGAATGCAAACCATGTTTGTAAAACTGTTGGAGTTGCTCGGTGCGACCTAAGCCTTGTGCATGTGCGACTTAAGCCTTGTGCATATGCATATTGTTTTTCACGGTGGACTGCCAACCCCTTCTATTTCCTTCATGTTGTGCAAAACCGAGCACCCAACTATAATTAGATATTTCTATTCATATTTGATCCATTTTACATGCGTGTACATATATTATCCAGCTAATTTGTAACCCTTTCAAAGATTATCAAGTGTACAAGTGCACCTATGATCTGTGTGTTTTTATATAAAATAAAATTTGTGTGTTTGGATTAAATAGTACTTTGATATTCATTGTTTAATTTTATAGTACTATTATTTTATCATGTGATCTATGTGTTTTTGTATAAAATTTAGTTATCCCGTAGCAACGTACGGGCTTGATGCTAGTAAAATTCTACTAATTATTAAATCTGTACATGTGCTTTTTTAATGTATATCCGCATGTCTCTAATTTTATTCTTTTCATCTTGTGGATTGGATACCTTGGCCTAATCATCGAATCGTGTAGTGTTTCCGGATCCGAATCATTAGGATTTGATTGGAAGCGACACACTGATCTGGCTTCAGATTATAAAGACCCAAACTTTATAATCTTAGCACCATGTCTCCTCTTGTTGTCAACCGTGTCACAATCTAATTAACTTCAGCAAGCATGGTAATCCCTGCTATGAAAAGTTGGTAACCAACCAATTGGGCCCTAGATTTTGGATAGGGCCTCAAATCTAGCGAAATAGTCTTCTTTCTATGGACAAATCTATAAAAAACGAAGATAGGTTGAGGAAAAATCTCTAAAACTAAACCGAGCAACTCCTACAGCTTGGGTAAATAGAATTGTCAAATTTCATTGTTTAGCCTTTTTTTAAAATAGAAAACTTGTCAAAAAAAAAGGAGAGATACACAACAAACTTGCTATTTTACAAAACTATATAGCAAATGGCTATGACGTGTATATATGGCCACCAAAATTTCAGAGATAGTATGTTTGTTATTTTACAAAACCATATAGTAAGTCTTTTAGAATTTAATTTTTTCTTTAAAATAGCCATATATAGCCTAGAAACTCATTTAATTTTACGTACACATTTCTTGGAGTTAGTATCCATTTTATTTTACCAGAACCCAGAGCAATCTAGAAACTCAACCACAGATTGTGGTCCACGCACGATCTATCGGTATCCCCCACAACTCAATCCTCATCCGTTTTAGCAAGCCTCCAAGAACGTCAATTTCAGAAAAAAAGACCTCCTCTCTCATCTCAAAATCCCAAACTCATGGTTCCATTTACCCCTCTTTCCTCCGTCTCCCATTTTCATCTGGTTCCATTTTCCCTCGGTCTCCCCTTTTTCCAACCACATTTTGTTTCCAAACATTTTTTGTGTAGTACTATCTCTGGCTGTTGGAGGAGGAACAAGTGTACACACAATCGCAATGGCGCACCTGCCGCAGCCGCCGCCTTCACCTTCACCTTCACCTTCAACCCTTGTTTTCGACGATTCCACTGCTCCTCCCTCCTCAAAGCCCACGGCTTTTCTCGCGCGACAATCCAGTCAATTCTGATCTCTAGTCCCTGAGTTCCTGTGGATGCCATCGGGGCGCTCGCCGGGACAGATTCCTCCACGACAGCGACGCCGCCGCGCTCCCCTCGACGAGAGCGAGGGGAGCCCCCCCGCAAAGCTCCGGCCTTTCTTGGCCCCTCCCCTCCCCCTCGCCGCCGGCGCCGCGCTTGGCTTGATGCTCGACGTCTGCGCGCCGCACGGGCCCGTCAAGCTCCCGGCTGCGTCTGTCGGCGGGGCGCGAGTCGCCTGGGTCGCCGGCAGGTGGTGGTGGCGATCGCCGCCGGCGGCGCGCCATGGCGTCGCCGCGCGGGCGTCTTCCTTCGGTTCTCGGATCGGGCTCGACTCCCAGGTTGGTTCTTGGCTGGTCTTCCTTCCCCGTTCTTGAGCATTTCGTCGAACAGTTGGGGAGCGGAGAGCATTTCGTCCCAACTGTTAGGGAGCAGCTCCGAACGCGCTTCTGGGTCTTGCCAGCGTCTATTCTACAACTTTCATTAGCACCTTTCCTAGTTCTGTACCTCCAAAATATAGCTGTTGGCGTGTACTTGCTCATCAAGTAGTTTATCCTGATTCTTGGGGGAAATTTTGTCCTGCAGTGCGATATGATGTTAGACAGGAGCTTCAATTTCCTTTCTTGTTTGCTTGCACTGATAGCTCCATACCAATTTTGTATTGACTATTTGATGGATCGAATGGTTTCTTGTAGAATTTTCACACAAGGGACCTCTCCCAGTTGTTGTGGATCGGTCCGGTGCCCGGTGACATCGCGGAGATTGAGGCCTACTGCCGCATATTCCGTGCTGCCGAGCAGCTCCACACCGCAGTCATGTCAGCACTCTGTGATCCAGAGACAGGAGAGTGCCCTGTACGCTATGATGTGGAATCAGAGGATCTGCCAGTGCTGGAAGACAAGGTCGCTGCCGTCCTTGGCTGCATGCTGGCGTTGCTGAACCGAGGAAGGAATGAGGTGCTCTCAGGGAGGTCGGGTGTTGCAAGTGCCTTCCAGGGATCTGAGGACAGCACCTCTGATAGGATCCCACCGCTCGCCTTGTTCCGTGGAGACATGAAGCGTTGCTGTGAGAGTATGCAGGTGGCGCTTGCCAGGTACCTTGTACCGGGTGAGCCCAAGGGATTGGACGTATGGAGGAAGCTGCAGAGGCTGAAAAATGCTTGTTACGATGCAGGTTTCCCAAGGCCTGATGGTTATCCATGTCCGACATTATTTGCAAATTGGTTTCCAGTGTACCTTTCGATTGTGTCAGATGATTCAGGAACAGATGAGCTAGAGGTTGCATTTTGGAGGGGAGGGCAAGTCAGTGAGGAGGGACTTGCATGGCTACTAGAAAAGGGATTCAAAACTATTGTTGATCTCCGGGAAGAAGATGTTAAAGATGATTTGTACCTTTCAGCAGTTCAGCAGACTGTCTCATCTGGGAAGATAGAGGTGGTGAATATGCCAGTTGAGATTGGAACTGCACCATCAGCTGAACAAGTTCAGCAATTCGCAGCTCTTGTGTCAGATGGCGCAAAGAAGCCCATTTATCTCCATAGCAAAGAAGGTGTTGCTAGGACGTCTGCAATGGTCTCAAGATGGAAACAGTATGTCACTCGTTCAGAGAGATTGGCTGTCCAAAATCACTCTCTAAATGGGAATGGTAAGGTCCTGACAAGTTACAAGACCATGCAGCACACGGGAAGCCCAAGTTCCTCTGTGAATGGAGCTGAAAATGGTACGATAATGGAATCTGATAGGACCATGAACAATGGGGAATCATGTGAGATAGACATAGAGACAGCTCGTCATAATCTGGAGGTCACTAATGCCCTTTCCAATGATCAAAGCACTCCACAAGGTGAAATGCCTGGCACCGGGGCAGAACTCTTGTCAAATCTTAAACTGGAGAGTAACCCCTTAAAGCACAGTTTCCTACTTGCGATGTTTTCTCTAGAAAAGAGATGACCAAGTTTTTTAGAAGCAAAAAGGTTTATCCAAAATCTGTTCTGAACTCTAGGAGACAATCAAGTAGCTTGCTGGTCTCAAGGAGAAAACAAACTCTCAGCGTGGAGCGTAATGGAAGTATTGACTATGAAGCAGCAGAGTTTGCAGTTCTGGAAAGTTCAAATGGGAAATCATATGACAATGATTATATTCTATCAGTTGCTTCAGGTATCGCTAATGGAAAACCTTCCAACAATGGAGCCGCCTCATTAATTGAGGAAAAGGAAAGGGAAGTTTCAGTTGCTACTGTTGATACTAGAGCATCTGCCAGCAGTTCTAATGGAAAGGCTCAGGTTGGATCACAAAAATCTGCTGAAAAGAATGGTACCCCTTATCTTGAGAGAAACAAATCGGATAATGTTGATGGAAATATGTGTGCATCTTCAACTGGTGTCGTTAGACTCCAGTCAAGAAGAAAAGCAGAGATGTTTCTAGTACGTACTGATGGATTTTCTTGCACTAGAGAAAAAGTAACAGAATCATCTCTGGCTTTTACGCATCCAAGTACCCAGCAACAGATGCTTATGTGGAAATCACCCCCAAAGACTGTCTTACTTTTGAAGAAATTAGGCGATGAGCTCATGGAAGAAGCTAAAGAGGTGAATGTCAAATTTCCATTCAGAGCATATATATTGTTTTTCCTTGATCCTTCAGATACCTGCACAGGTTGTATTAATTTCTTGTATCTGGTATCAATGGATTACTCATCTCAAGGAAGCTTAGGGTTCTTGACATATATAATGAATTTGCTGATTGAGAAATTTGTGCATGAAAATGGTTTCATGTTCTGGAGGTACCTTGTTGTTTTCTGCTACTGAGTACATAACTTTTTGTGGTAAGGTGTGGGGAAATAGGTTAATAGAGATCTGAGGACTGTATCTGAAAGACAATTAGTTAGTGAACATATATGTGTCATTTCTTGCACTGTTTAAAGTTGTTCTGTAGTTTTAGTTTGTTGAAAGGTTTTGGTCGAGTAACAATTGCTAATTAAGGGCTTCGCTTTAAAAGCTAAAAGGTGTGATTTTGGAACTGTGTCTAAGCAACCGATAAAGATTTCAATGCATCAATTTTGGCAACATGTCTTCAAAAATATCAAAGATGGTTTTAGTTTAATTCTCTTCAGAGCTATTCTAAGTCACTTGGTCTACACAATTCATATTTTTTATATACAGTAGTTCTCTTCTTTGTTCTGCAAAATACATAGCATTTGGCATGCTAAACTTCAAATCACTTCCTTTTCAGGTTGCTTCATTTCTGCATCATCAAGAAAAGATGAATGTTCTTGTGGAACCTGATGTTCATGATACATTTGCTAGAATTCCAGGTTATGGTTTTGTGCAAACCTTCTATATTCAAGATACAAGGTACAAAGTCAGCATTTATGTTTGTGATAAGTGCAAAGGTGCATATATTTTCATATTACTATTTACTAACAGTGCTTTGTGTTTAAATCAGTGATCTTCATGAGCGAGTTGATTTTGTTACATGCTTGGGTGGTGATGGACTCATTTTGCATGCATCAAACTTATTTAGAACTTCTGTACCACCTGTTGTCTCCTTCAATCTCGGATCTCTTGGGTTCTTAACTTCACATAATGTACGTTTTAACATTCTCTCAGAGATAATTTCATCAGACTAAGCTGTTTTTGTGTGGAACTAAGCATATTATCATTTTATTCACCTCAGTTCGAAGGTTTCAAACAAGACTTGAGAGATTTAATCCATGGGAACAACACACTTGGAGTTTATATAACCCTTAGAATGCGACTAAGATGTGAGATCTTTCGTAAAGGAAAAGCAATGCCTGGTAAAGTGTTTGATGTGCTGAATGAAGTTGTTGTTGATCGAGGTTCCAATCCATACCTATCAAAAATTGAGTGTTATGAGCATAACCACCTTATCACTAAGGTATGATTCAGAAAGTCCTAGAACAAAGATGCATCTCGTTCTCTTTGCATCTTGTCACTTGGTGGCTGCATGCCACCGTGTATCTAATATATTATTTTAATTCAATAGATGGAGTCATGAAGTTAGGCTTTTTTTCTCAATTGTATTAAGCTTCACAGAGTCAACAGCTGCATTGAACTATAGAAGCCATAATTGCCTTTTTTTTATTACTGTTCATATTATTGTTTTCTTAAAATATTGTCCGATGATAAAAGGATATCTGTATTGACTTTGTGTTCCAAATTTCAAGTTTTGTCCAACTTAAATGTCATTAGTTACTGCTTACTTTCTTGCATAGTATATCGATTGCATGAACTGTTTGCTGCCAGCTAATTGTTGGAATACTAATTTAGATACACTTTGAGCAAGCCTGCTACAGTTAACACTCCTACCCCTGAAGATTATATTATTCCGTTCAGTACAAGTATTTATGGATAAATTCAATATTGTTGTTTAAACATTCCATAACTTTCCTGAATCAAAAATATATCTAGGTGCAAGCTGATGGGGTGATAGTTGCAACACCAACTGGCAGCACAGCATATTCTACTGCAGCAGGGGGGTCAATGGTAGGTTAATGCTTACAAGTTATAATCATTATCAAACCATTTCATGACATGGTAAAGTACATTTTCCTGTGTCATGATGAGACCTGTGACCTGTTTCTTCAAATGCTTTTCGCTCCATGTAACAAAAAGGATATTTCCTATTTATGAAGCATAGGGCTGTTGCTTTTACATGGAATGACAATATTTTGGTAAAACAGATATAATGTATACCATGTCATGTTTCTATGGAGAAAATGCACTTTGCAGATGTCAAGGCTCAATAATTAGAAAGTGTTATGCCTTGTTTGTTTGCTTTTACAGTGTATTGTTGCATTCATGTGTGTTAAGCTCTAAACTGTTTCTTCTCCTGTGCATACCATCATTTTGTTTTGTCTTTTCTAGGTTCACCCAAATGTCCCGTGCATGCTGTTTAATCCAATCTGCCCTCACTCACTGTCATTTAGACCTGTCATCCTTCCAGATTCTGCCCGGCTTGAATTAAAGGTACTGAACAACTAATGAGATGTCTATTGTTTCTGTGCAACCTCAATTAACGTACTGTATGAACATTTTAGCTCGTCAGATTTTACCCCACAACATACCTTGGTTTGCTGACTTATTAACTTTGCACCATCATTGGATTGTCATTGTACTTGCAACTTTACCAGATACCAGATGAGGCAAGAAGCAATGCATGGGTTTCATTTGATGGGAAAAGGAGACAGCAACTGTCAAGGGGAGACTCCGTTCGAATATCCATGAGTCAGTACCCACTCCCAACTGTTAATAAATCTGACCAAACGGGTGACTGGTTCCGTAGCCTGATCAGGTGCCTCAACTGGAACGAGAGATTGGACCAGAAGGCACTATAGACGATAGATTTTTTGTTGTTGCTGTAAATATCTAGATTTGCATACAGATATAGTTTGGTTTTTCTGCCAACATGTACAATGTGTGACATCAAAGAGCTTTGCACATAAAGAGCTCCATAGCTTATTGCGCTGGCATTGCAGTGGCACCACATGTTCGGAAAACATGGGCCCCTATATGTAAATCAACCACAGGTCAACAACATATATATGGGGCCTATGTGTTTTTATCCCTGTTAACATGGGGTCTAATTCTGACTTTTGCTAATTTATTGATTTTTTTTCATTTTGCCTATACTTTTCCAAAACGAAGACAAAGTTTACCTGTTCCTTTTACAGCGGTTCAATTCAGTTAAGGCCTCGTTTAGATTGTTTGAATTGAATTCAGTGTATAAACTATTGTGGAAGGGGAATCTGTAGAATCTGTTAAGTAAAGTCTGCAATGTTAAGACAAAAAGAATCCATAGAATCAATTTCTTATCACCCACCCTAAAAATTTAAGATAGGCTTACATGTAAACTTTGGAATGTTATGCAATCTCAAATTCCAAGCCAAATACCTAATTTCTTAAGTAGATTTTAATTTTTCCAAAATAAAGGGATCCAAACAAGCCCTAAACAGATTTATTTTTTTCTTTTTTCCTCTTCAACTTTTTGTACTATATTTGATTTTAACCACTATTTCGACTTTATATTATTAAAGAATTTTTATAGCAAAATCTTTGAATATTTCAAATTTCAGAAAACTCTAACAAGTTGTACATACTTAATCCAACATTGCTTAAAGCCCAGAGGGTTAAGATAAGGTCAGCACTTAGTATGGTCTTCTATCATTTATTGCCCTTGAGGCCATGAAAAAAATCGTGGGCTATAGAATTTAGCGGGAGCTTGGCCAAAAGGCTATAGCGGCGCTATTTGGCGCTATAGTAGCACGTTAATCAGCGTGACAGCTGCTTCTGGACACTATAGCGGCGCAATTTCGGCGCTATAGCACGCTATTTTTTCAGTGCCTTGAGGTATAAGAGTCTTTAATAGAATGATCGGTGGCTTTGAATTAAAAAAGAGAGTAAAACTATAAAGTGAAAAACAAGAGTAAAATTACAAAGTTGAAAAAAAATGAGGATAAAATCATAATGGCCATTAAAGTACCAATCTGTATATCTATATATTTGGTTATTTCTAGCCCTAACAATGGAAGTACATTGAGTTATTTTTGGATTAAAATTTACTCTTTATGCCTTTTTTTTCATCTTTGTGATGCAGTTGACTTGGTGATACGGAAAATTTCACCAAATGAAGTTGCAAAATTTAAATATGGCCGTTCCAATTAGTGATAGGAATACACTTAAACACTTTTTCACTAGGAGGCTATATATATTATTTTTAAAGAGCTAATTAAATAAAAATAAATAAAAAATCAAAACACAAAAGTCAAATAAAAAAATCAAAACAAAAAGTCATTCCCACTCGTACATGGGTTGTTATGGGCTTTCAGTGTCTACAACAATTCTAAAATCCGACGAGCCCATGGTCCATGAATCTTTTCACATGGTGCTATGTGAAGATTTGAAACCAAGATCCTAGATGTTCGCCCAAAATAATAATAAAAAATAAAAAACCGAGACCAAGATCCTGGAGCCAGAAGTTCCGATGATCCAAGCAAAGGTCTTTAAGCGGCCAGACTCATGACTAGGGACTAGAAAATATTATGTAAGAGCATGTCATAAGTTAATATACATGAGTTGTGATTAAAAAAAACTTCAAACATATCTAAGTGAGATCTAGTTTTGTTCGCTCCTCACGTAGAACATATTGTTTTAGATGAAATTAAAAATAGATACACCATTGAAAAAGTTATAGCGTTTTAAAATAAATATTTTGCTTTTTTTTCCCATCTGCGTTAACGTCAGCACGTAAAACCAACGCATGGGAGGAGCTGTACGCACGGTTGCCGTTCACTGGATTCCCTATGTGAGTGAACATCGCCCGTGTAGTGAAATATCTATGTGGGTAGGAGAATGTTAAAGAAGGGCGAGATATTTTGTATATTATAGAAAATCTACACTGTAGAGATTCCGCCGCCGTTGCCTCGTCACGTGAAGGAAGCCGGGGCTGCACAGAAAAGGAAAGAGAGCCAGGACAGAAAGGAAAACGAAGCGCCGGTCGGATGGTTCGCCCAATTCAAAGGGCCTTTTAGTTGAAAAAAAAAAACTTAAAAACACTGTATGAACTCCTGTAGCACTTTTTATAACACTTTCATTTGTTTGTGGTAAATATTATCCTATCATGGTGTAACTATGCTCAAAAAAGATTTGCCTCGTAATTTACATCTAAACTATGTAATTAGTTATTTTGTTTACCTACATTTCATACTCCGAATATATGTCTTTTGGTGTATTTGATGTGATGTGATGGAGAAAGAGTAAAAAAATTTGGAATTTGGAGGGGAACTAAACAAAACGCTAAAGTGGAATTGGGCCACTTAACTCCTTCGGGATGGGAGTAAAACTGGAGCTTGCATGTTCAAAAAAAAAAAAAAAAAAAAAAAAAAAAAAAAAAAAAAAAGCTTCAGCTACATGGTTAAGTCTCGTGATAGGAAAAGTGATATTTGAATCATATTTAGCTAATTCCATTGCAGAATTGAAGGATATTTATTATTCTAACGATTGTCGCTATCGTTTGGGTTAATATGTACCCCCCCCCGTTCCACAATAGAAGTCATTATGAGATACGTGTAAGTCAAATTTTCTCAACTTTAACTAAGTTTATATAGTTGGTCAAAGTTATAAAAGCTAATTTCTCATGAAACGAGAACGACTTATATTTTTGGGCAGAGGGAGTATAAACTGATGTATGTCCCGGTAAAATATGATGATATCACATAACTTGGGATAAAATCAAAGGAAACAAGAAACTCCCAATGACATTTGGTGTGATTGTGAGTGCCTATTACAAAAGCAAAGTCTTACTCTCAAGTTGCGCCTACACTTTTCTGGTGCAGTGTTGTTATATGGCGTCAATCATCCAAGGACCACGTCTAATCCTGTCACAGCACATATACACCGTCATTTGTTACATGGACTTGTTCATAGTAAACCAACTTAGAGAAACTAGGTTCTTTTTAAAAGCATTATCCCATCTCATTTAATATTAATGAGAGTAACAGAAAAAAAAAGTACATCTGACGTTTACAAGTTACCATGGGTGGTTTGTAGTAATAATTGCATGGAAATTTAGCTTTCAACACGTACTCAAGAAAGTTACTGCTGCCAATTACCTCACTATACTACTTTTTTTTTTGCTGACACACTATATTACTAATTATTGTGGTGCACCATAGAGACCTAGCCAAATTTTTACACAGTCAAGCTATGCCCACTAGATGATATTCTGCAAGGTCACACAGATAATGCCAGATCATATGGTGCACTCTAGTAATAACCATGCTAATGAGTCATTAAGTCAAGTTGGACTTTCACCGGACAATTCGCTAGGGTCACACACAGTCCCTACCTAATCATACAACATATAAGTGTGGTTGGCCACCACCAAGTCACACAACGAATTTGTGCCTCGCCAGATGATTCATTAGGGTCATACATAGTCTCCACCGGATTATAGACTCTCACATATAGCCATTGAGGAAAAGTCACTTCTACTCGAGAAACAGCACCTACCCTATCACTAGTGCATACACAGATGTGTTTTTGTCGTCCAATCTGACTACATATTAGCCTAGCTCTTTGTGCATCATCATGCTCACGCTTCGGTCCAAAGGAAAAACAAAGCCCTAATACACACTACAACAAATGTCTCTGTGCACACAACCTACGTTTGCTCTATAGTGTCCTTATTAGTCTTCACAAATATATATCTTTTGTGCCATGAGATGCTTTCAATCAATGAACCAAAGTCTTGCTCACAAAAAAGGACTAAGTGTATTGTGGCCAGGACACTTGTGGACACTCTCATTGCGACTAAGACAATTGCATGCACCATTGCAAAACACTAGTTAGTCATAGTACTATGTTCATCAATCACCAAAGCCCCAAAATCACCACATTGAGGCCAAGATGTGTTCAATTTCTTTGTACCAAATAGTGATCATTAGGCTTAAATATTATTATCCTCTTTAGTTAACACAGTTGACCCCTTCTAGATCTCACTTCAAGCTTCAAAATGCCATGTAGTCTTAAATATCCACTTATGTTGTGGTAAATTTAGAGTGCAGTCTACAAGGTAAAATTCTTACTTTAATGAAAAATATAAAATGAGAGTTTTGAAAAAATGATAAAACCCACAAATCTTTCAAGTTAGTATGTGGATAAAAAAAAAAAAAAAGATACATAGCAACTAATAAGATCATATTTTGAAAGCTCCCGGCAGATTTAGACGACAAGACATGTCTTGCAACTAGTACTCCATAAACTATGATAAGGTATCAACTAAATGAAAAAAAAACATAAGGTGGCATGTGGAAGGAGAAAAATTATGAATATGGATAAAAACATAGAGTGATTGATAGATTTATCACAGCTAGATAAGGATTATAGGGTATCTATATATGTATTGTGTTAAAATGAACACACACAGGGATAAAGATAAGTAGCTTTTATCATAGGTGTTAAATATGAATATCTAAATATTCTTATATTCTCTTAGATAATAAATCATTCAAGAGCATGGATTAATTCACTAAATTAGTATAATATATAATATTGTAACTTATCCTATAAATTATTGCCTTGCTTCAATGCGAGATAATGACTTCTCTTACTAAGAGTTAAGCTAATGATAGTTTATTGACATTGGTTGGACATGGACTAATCCTCCCCAAAAAATTTTTTTTGAGGAAAATCCTCTCCAAATTAAGTCTACTATGGGATGAATGTGTATTTCCAGTAACAATCTAAGCATGTTGTGCCCTATCATATGTATTGACTTCAACTCATCATATAGTTACTTGAATATGAATAGGTTGTTAAAGTGTTTAGTCTCGTCATTATATGAGATGTAGCAATTTGTTCTATGAGCATATAAGGCCAGTCTCAATGGGAGTTTCATAGGTGTTTCATGCACATTAAATAGGGCGCCACATCAGCAGAAGTTCACTTTTTGCATGAAACTCTGAGGAGAGAGAATGGAAAAGTTTCATCTTGGTGAAACTCACTTGGCACACATACCAACTATCTCTGAGTCATAAAATTAAATGCATATGAAACTGTAGAATGAAACTCTCCATTGTGAGTAGGGGTTTCATCCAAGTTTCATTTCATTTCACATGACACGACAGTCTTTGAAACAAAGCTATGAAACTCATCACCGAGACTGGCCTAAGGGGTCACGAGTAAGATGACCTGCATTCTATTTGCTTTTGGGTATAGTTAACTTTTCCAGGAAATAGCTGCTGTCGATGAAGAAGGATTTTGTAACCTAAAGTAAATGTCATTGTAGATAGTATGGTCACATGATCTGCTTACATTGGTCCCATGGTTGGAGTCTATATGTTTTTACTACAAATGGGTGCAACCATTGGAAAGCATTGGTTCACTATGACATTTTTGCATTCCTGTCATTTTTAACTATTGACTCCATCTAATGGTCCCTATATTTTTGCTCAAAGTTTCTCCAAAAACCTAGCAATCAAGATGCTGGATAATTTGAGACAAGAGACCATGGGTTTATTTAATGCATAGGATATGAACTGGATCTAACAATATCTTGACCAATTATCAATGAATATACAACTGAATTGTGCTCTCCTACCTCATATAAGAGCCTGTCTCAGAACGAGCAGAGCTTCTGAGTTCTGACCTTGCAGAAGAAGAGCGCCTACTGAGAGCATTTTCAGAGACATCCCAAGAAGCTGTCTAGGCATGGATCTGTCTCCATGGCATGTCTTATTCAGTGTCTTTGTGATGGCTTCTGTCATCTCAGCTGCTACATACGGGCAAGACTGTATGTTCTGTTCAGCTCTTCCTTCACTATCTGATACTGAGGTGATTATATTTCCTCACTGCTTATCTATGCCTGCAGCTGCTGGCCTCACTGCAGTTGCAGCTTCCTGGAATACTAAGCCATCAAACTGGGATGGCAATGACCCATGTGGAGATAAATGGATCGGGATAATTTGCATCGGGGATCGGGTGACATCTATGTTAGTATCAGCATCAAGATATGTGTGGCCATTACCTTCAAATTTTACATTATTTAGAAACATAGTTATGACAATTTGCATTTTTCGTATCCCCTGATGGATGTCATGGCAGAAGACTTTCAAGTTTGGGGCTCTCCGGGACTCTTTCAGGAGACATTCAGTCTTTGTCAGAATTGCAGTACCTGTACGCAGATTCTTCACTTGCATCATTTGAATACTCTAGGTTGTTTGTTTGACTATGTTACAAAACAAAACAACACTAAAAGGATACAAAAGGTGGATGATTCTGAATACTCCTTTATGCAACACTAAAGTGGTATTTGCACTAATTGTCGGCTAAGAACTCAGGCCTAAATCACATATAGGCAATTCTTTTTGAAAGAAAAGGCAGGAGCTCTACCGCTCAATTAAGTATAGAAAAGAGAGTTTTATATACACATGGCACCCATTGGGCCAAACACATCGGTCCTAGGATCAAAGAAGATACACCCCTCCTACGGTCAGTTTTTCACGTCACAAAGGAAAAAGCCCTGTGCCTTTGCACGATGTCATCTTTGGTCAAGAAGGCAACGTGCTGTGCCATCTTGAGCATATAGAAAATTTTAGTTTCTAAGTTTCCATAATCTTGTAATATGAATTTGAATCTAACGTGAGATGTGATTATCCTTTTCTTTGAAGGGACCTATCCTACAATAAGGACTTGAATGGCCCTATTCCTACATCCATTGGAACCTTAAGTAACCTCTCTCAGACCTGTGGGTAGTTAACCTTGGTTCATAAGATTTAGAATTCAGTGCATGGGTTGCTCTTTGACTTATTCAATGTCCCATTTCTCTACAGGATTCTTCTTGGCTGCAGCTTTTCTGGTGAAATACCAAAAGAGCTTGGACGATTATCAAAACTCAAATTTTTGTAAGGAGCTCATAATTGAAACTTACTCCGTATGTGTTATATCTAAACATATTAGTCCTAAGGTTGTAGAAACACCATGCATGGATTTTTTTTTTAATATGCATCTCTTGCACATAAAGCATTTTGGCCAGGTATCTTACTCAACGTAACAAGTTTTTCATGACCAACACACATCCACACACACTTGGTTTCTAAGAAAATTTTCATGGTAATTTTCCACCAAGAAATGAATCTGTGCGAAGGCAGTTTTGGAAGGTGAATAGTTTCCATATAAACATTTACAGAGTTTGAACACAAATCTAATTTGTAAATGAAAATTTTGAAAAGAACAATAAAATTGAAAAAAAATTTGGAAGCATGTAGTATCTCATACTTTCCAATTTAAGACTTATGTTGGAGTTATATGTTTAAATTTTCTATAACTTTTAAGTATGTGCATTTAAATTTCATCTACTAAAAGATAAAACAAAATTCTGTGAAGTTGGGATTATAAATTTATGATTCGCATACAATTTAACTATTTCAACTATGTAGAAATTTAAAGTCAATTTGATTTCCAACAATTTCTGCGCCTGCTAGTCAAATATTAATATAAAAACTCATAATTTTAAAAAAAACCTTCCGAGGATTTGAAGTTTTAAAAAAGAACAAGTATTGAGTTTCTAAAACAAATTAATAATTTATAATAAAAATATTCAAGTTGGTAGCATATATTCCAATTCAGGATCAAGGTGCAGCAACAACAATTCTTTCGTTGCAGTAATGCATGATAGATGCCTTTTTAAGGGAAGCAAATTATTGGAACTTGTTGTGCACAGGTTCCTTGATTTTTTTCGTAATTGATTCATCAAACACTGTGATCCTTATTTTTACAAGAAGATTCCTTGTAAAGGGAATTTCTCCAATAAATGTCTATAATGCAATCAACATTATGTAAAAACAAATCCTTTAGCTCTGGTGTGTGCTTATATTCATAATTCATCAATGTTTCACCTAGTCATCACTACTTGCAAGTTGCAATATCTGCAATTAACCCCTGTTAACAGCCAAAACGAGATAGAAGGAAATATCATTGTACTCTGCCTGCAGATCCTTGAACGCCAACAAGCTCAGTGGTGCCATCCCACCGTCTCTGGGCAGCCTATCAAAGCTATACTGGCTTGATCTGGCTGACAATAAACTCACCGGTGGACTTCCCATATTTGATGGAACCAACCTTGGGTTGGATAATCTGACAAATACAATGCACTTGTAAGTGAATTCTTATTAAATCTTGGTATTTTTTTTTTTCGTATCGCTGATGATGGAATGTGCGTGCACCATTTTGTTGCAGCCACATGGGGGCAATCAGCTTTCAGGAATCATACCTGTCCAGATTTTCAACTCATATATGAGCCTGATCCATCTGTAAGATTAATCTTGACATTCTCCTTTTCTGAATCTGAAACGGTGACTGATTTGTTACATGTGTTCAGACTTCTTGACAACAACAACTTCTCAGGCAACTTTCCATCTACTTTAGGTCTCCTTAATACTCTAGAAGTTCTGTAAGTACTTCACCTACATAACCATGGTTGAGTAGAACAATTGTTAGCTTGTTAAAAAACATAATGAAAATTTCGATATATGTTTTTTTTTTTTTGGTTTGCTTCTGATCGTGGAATTTTATTGCTGCAGGCGTTTTGATAACAACAACTTGACTGGGCCAGTTCCAGCAAACATAAACAATCTCACCAAGCTTGCAGAACTGTGAGTGCAGTACACTTTTGATCATTATCAATTCCGCTTTTCTAATGCAGGGTAAACTTACGACACTGTATTACCTTTTTTTTCCCATCTTATCACTAGCCATCTACAAAACAACCAGCTTACTGGCCCATTGCCAAATTTAACTGGAATGATTTCACTCAGCTTTGTGTAAGTACGAATTTACCTTTTCCATTCTGAGCGTCCAGCTTCTGAATCTTTTGTAATTTTTACAGAGACATGAGCAATAACAGCTTCGATGCATCTGATGCTCCAGCCTGGTTCACCACTTTGCCATCTTTGACCTCACTGTGACCCTCTCAACTTTTATCACATAAGCTTTTGTCTGAACTTCTCTAAATGCAACACTTCTTGTCTGAAACTTCAGTTAACACTCTTGTGTATTCGAGAAATAAAAAACTTCAGTTAATCCTTTAACTTTCGTCTGATTTTTATGAATGTAGATACCTTGAGAATATGAGCATCCGTGGGCTGGTGCCGCCAGCTCTCTTCAGCCTTTCTGTAATTCAGACACTGTGAGTAAACTATGCACATTGCAACAAATTAAAGTACGCTACCTGATAGATGGAAGTGAAGTCTGAAGATTATACAAAATAGTTATGATTATGTAATCGGTACTACTGCCTCCCCTTACAGTCTCCGATTCAACTTCCTTATTACAATCGCAGGAAGCTCCGGGGCAACCGTTTCAACGGCACCTTGACTATCAGATCAGATTTCAGTAGTCAGCTCCAACTGATAGATTTGCAAGACAACCAGATCGAAGAGTACGCTGTTGGGGGATCACCATACAACCAGATACTTCTGTAAGAATATTTTAGCCTGTGCTACTCCTTACATACAGTTCTAGCTCTGCTTGATTCGCTTCTGACGTCAGCTATATATATCAATCTTGTCAGCCTGATGGGAAATCCCATTTGCCAACAAGGGGACAACAGGAAATACTGCACTGCCACCGGACAGGCTAATCAGGAGATGCCACCTTATGCTACTGCCATGAACTGTTCTTCGCTGCCACCCACATGCCTGTCGTACCAGATGCTGAGCCCGACATGCATCTGTGCTGTGCCGCACAAGGGCACCATTTTCTTCAGGGCGCCGCCGTTTTCTGACCTGAGCAACAGCTCGTACCTCATCCGAATAGAGCAAGAAATGAAGAGCAAATTCTTGGAACACAGCATCCCGCTGGACTCGGTAGCGATCCATGATCCATCTTTCAATGCGCACAACAACTTGCAGATGAGCCTGGAATTGTTTCCAAGTGGCAAGACCCGGTTCAGTGAACAAGACATTTCTGACATTGGTTTCATGCTGAGCAATCAAACGTATAAACAAACCGGCTATGGCCCATATTTTTTCATTGGACAGGCGTACACTTTTACCAGTGGTGGTGAGATCATTCATTCAGATTAAGGGACTGTAGTACATTAGATATCATATCATGCTATGATTACACATGAATGCTTAAAGCTTGATCAGCATTATTGTTCTTGACATTCATGTCTTGTCTATTCAATAACAACTCAATTCTTCAACATAGAGGCGGCGCTACCGTCGAAACCGAAGACGACAAAGCACATACCCCTGATTGTTGGAGCTTTGGTGGGCGGCGGAGTTGTTGCTTCAGTACTCCTTGCTCTTGTGATCATCATGGTCAGAAGGAAGAGAAAACTAAAACAGACTGAAGAAAGAAGCCAGCCTTTTGGTAAGTTTTTTTTTTTTTTTTTTGAGTAGAAGCCTTTTGGTAAGTTAGCACAGATGAGATGACAGACAGATCACCACCTAATTCTCCCTCTTATCTCTCGCCAGTCATCTACTCTGCCTCTGCATATATAGAGGTTACTGACTGATTGCTTTGTCCTTTGTGCAGCACAATCACCTGCAGCTGGTTCATGGGGCATGAAGAGCAGCAACGACAACAGTGCCCCTCAGCTACGCGGGGCGCGCATGTTCACGTTCAATGAGCTGAAGAAGATCACCAGCAACTTCTCTGAGACGAACAACATTGGGACCGGAAGCTACGGAAAGGTGAAGTGATCTCTGATCAGTCAACCAAAGGAGGGAAGGGACAATATATCACAGTTTGTCGAGTGTCCTGAAGTTCTGATCAGCTGCTGTCTGTTCTTAATGCTGGCATATGCAGGTTTACAGAGGGACGCTCCCGGGCGGGCAGCTGGTGGCCGTGAAGAGATCCCAGCAGGGGTCCCTGCAGGGGAGCCTGGAGTTCAGGACGGAGATCGAGCTCCTCTCCAGAGTTCACCACAAGAACGTCGTCACCCTCGTCGGCTTCTGCGTGGACCAGGGCGAGCAGCTGCTGGTGTACGAGTACGTGCCCAACGGCACGCTCAGGGAGTGCCTTGCCGGTGGGTTTCTTCTCCTTGCCGACGATGAGCAACCTTTTCCGATCCGCTGAGCAGCTAGCCGCGTACGTGTGCAGGCAAGTCCGGCGTCGGCGCTGGGTGGCGGCGACGGCTCGGGTGGTGCTCGGCGCCGCCAAGGGCGTCTCCTACCTGCACGAGCTCGCCGAACCTCCGGTGGTGCACCGCGACATCAAGTCCAGCAACGTCCTCCTCGACGACCGCCTCAACGCCAAGGTCTCCGACTTTGGCCTCTCCAAGCCACTGGGACTGGACGGCCGGGGCCAAATCACCACTCAAGTCAAGGGCACAATGGTTCTATGAAATTTGATCAAGTTCATATATAAAAAGAAAACAAAATTTATGATGAGAAATAATAGGTACATAACAACGATTAATTCAAAACGTGTTGGCGGGCGTTGCGGGGGTTACGGACCCGGAGTACTACATGACGCAGGCGCTGTCGGGAGAAGAGCGACGTGTACACCGGCTTCGGCGTCTTGATCTTTGGAGGTGGTCACGGGCGCTGAAACCGGGCGGAGCACGGCCGTCGTGGTCCGGGAGGTGAGGGCGGCGGACCAGGGCAAGGACATGTGCGGCCTGCACGAGCTGCCGACCGGTCTTGGCAGCGTCGCCGTCCGGAGCCGGCCGGGCTGGGGCGTCGTGGACCTGGCGCCTGCGGTGCGTGCGGGAGGCCGGCCCGACCGCCCGCCCATGGGCGGGTGGTCAGCGAGATCGGCGCATCATCAAGGTTGCCGGCGCCGGCGCCGCTCGGTGTCCGCTCTATGGTCACCGCTGCCCCCGGGTCGCCGCGCCACCCGTCTCGGGCGACGATAGCCCCTTCGACTACAGCGCCCGTGCTGCGATGCCGTCGGTCAGAGTGGAGCACCATTGAAGCCCCTGTCGTGCAGGGTAAACAATGAACGAAATTCCGGTTCTTGTGTGCCACTGGATTAAGAACTGCTTGTGTGCAAGTACTTAGTATGAACTGTGGAATCATTGTCACAGGCAAAGATACATTATTTTGCTTGTGATGAGAACCATTTCTCCCTCCATTAATACGATCTTACTATGAACCAGTTAGCCATGAATTAAGCTTAGAAAACTGGGAGTTAAGCTGCCAAAATGACTTCTTATTTTCCATGTTGTTCAAGTCAAACTAGTGAGAGCCCCCGCGCTTCGCGCGGGTAGATATAGTTAATTGACATCTTATAGTGTGTAAACATATAAAGCTATATAGTAGGGGAAAGTACAAATATATTGTTATGAGTAAGATGGAAATTCTGCAGTGGGGCACCTTCTTTCTTCTCGAGTGCGTCAATGGTGATGAAATCGGTGTTATAGACGGCTAATACCAGTTGAGTGGAATATAACAGTAGGGATGCACTGTCAATGAATTATTGTTCAATTGTAGTATCTAAATGACCATGTGCATAAGAAATTGAGTAAGGGACAAATAATCAAAGATGTATGGTTCAATGGTGATGAAATCAGAGTTATAGAAGACTAATACCAGTTGAGTGGAATATAACAGTAGGGGTGCACTGTCAATGAATTATTGTTCAATTGTAGTATCTAAATGGCCATGTGCAGAAGAAATTGAGTAAGGAACAAATAATCAAAGATGTACGGTTTAGTGGTTGTGAAATGTAGAAAACATCATTGTAAGGAACTGTAGGCGGCAAAAGAACAAATTAAACATTTTTTGATAAAGGAATGGGCAAATGATTTAAGCGATTTGGGATGGAGTTTTGGTTGTTATGGCTGAGTAAACATATTGATGGGGAAAGGAAGTTTCGATGACGCTGTAAATGCTAATACATGAAGTTGTAGTAGTGTAATGGTCATTTTTTCCCCTAAGAATTTAGGCAGTACATAAAGTAGGGATCATTACATGATAATAATTGTTACGGCATACCTTTTTTTTTTTTGTAATGGAAGCACGTACAGTTCAGCGTTCCTGAGAGAAAAATGATGAGCATCTGTCAAATGATTTATGCTCTTTAAAAGTTCTTTCATTTGCCTTTATTCATCATGCTGTTCTCCGTCCATGGTAGCATAAACAGTATTGTAAGATCTTCAAAGACATCAAATGGAGCATGGAAGATAACCCTGTCTATAATACACTGGTACGTATAAGCATACTATTCTGAATTGACTATGCCATGTAGTATAATCAGGCAGCAACCAATGGATCCGTTGTCATAGCAAGCTATGCATGTTTCAATAGTAGCCTGCAAATAGTGAGAGGAAAAATGTTTTGTAAAATGGCTGCAGCAATGTTATGGAAAAGAGGGTGGGCTTGACTATGCCATGTAGTATAATCAGGCAGCAACCAATGGATCCGTTCATAGCAAGCTATGCATGTTTCAATAGTAGCCTGCAAATAGTGAGAGGAAAAATGTTTTGTAAAATGGCTGCAGCAATGTTATGGAAAAGAGGGGTGGGCTATTTGGGGACAAATTTTTGTGGCCTGATAATGAACAACATTCGCTGTTAATGTGAACAATTTATGTGTCCTGATAGTAAAATATCAAGTTGAATAAACTAATTAATATCAATTTGTAGGAATCTGAAGAGAGAGGAACTAAATATGGGTATCTATAATAGATACATGATATAGGCATCAACATTACCTGTCAATTGTGCCTGTAATCTGGATTCTGATTGAGTAAACATAGAAATCCACGAATAGATTTTTCAGATAGATGCGGACTGGAATTTTAGCTTTCAGCGGTACAAACGCCATGTCAATTGTACTCGAAAATCTAGAAACTGATCGAACAGCAGTACGCATGCCCTGGAAACTGAATGAGTAAATTTAGAAATTTGGCAAATAGATTTGACAGATATGGATGCTGTACGTAACAACTGCTGAACCTGAAGCAAGGTAAGTGGATGTAGATACCTGGCGGGCGGGGCAGATCGTAGACGCGGACGGCGCTGAGGCCGCCGTCCGGCCGTGGCGTGCGGTGCTGGCCGATGCGATGTGGACCGCGCGCTGAAGCCGCCTGCCGATGCGGACTGCTCGCTGAAGCGGCTGTCCGGCGACGGCATCTGAAGCGGCGGCGGCGACAGGAGAGGAGGAGGAAGCAGCGGCGGTGCGTACGCTGGAGAGGAGGAAGCGGTGGCGCGGACGACGAAACCTCTGGCACGTAGGCGGTGATAGAGCGGAATGGGAGTGGAGGGTGCAGGAACGGTGCCGGCAGCGGCGAAGGGCGGTTGTCGGGCGGGCGGTGCTGGAGTTGTTTGGGCGGCGAGTTCGTCGGCGCGGCGTCGACGGAAGAGGCAGCGGGACTGTTTTTTTTTTTTTTTTTTTTTTTTTTTTTTTTGCGGGCAGAAGTAGGAGGCGTGGGGAATCTCTTTTTTTTTCCGTCGACGGAAGGATCCAGGAGTAGAGCTGGGACTTGGCCGTGCCGTGCCGGCCCGGTCCTCTCGGTTCGTGCTGCTTCAAAATATCTCGATCTCTTTAGGCATGTTTTTGTAATATAAAAATATGTATCTTGTGTATACCTTTTTAATGAAGTTTTAATGATTTTTATAATTTATTTAAGTATTATATCGCGATGTACTATAATTTTATAAAAAAATACATTGTAGAGCAATAGAAATATTATGTACGTGCCACTTTCGTGTCGTGCTTGGCCCAAAGAGCGGTCATGCCATGTAGCTCATCGTGCTTGAGAGATTCTAGGCACGCACGGCGTCGCACGCCTTTTAATGTCGTGCTTCGCCGGCCCAAAAGTCCGTGCCACGGCCCCCTCAAAATATCTCGACCTAGTCCCAGCTCTATCTTCGGGTTTTTGTTCTTGTAATATAAAAATATGTATCTTGGTTATGTATACCTTTTGTAATGAAGTTTTAATGATTTTTTATAATTTATTTATTTATTATATGCAATGTACTATAATAAATACTACTATAAAAATACATTGTAGAGAGACCCAAAAAATAAAGGCGGAGTTCTCGAGAGGCCGTGGAAGGTCATCGCCATGTACAAGCGCAGCTCATCGACCGTGCACATCCTAACCGAAGTCGATTCCAGGCATAGACGGGTCTTCACCCGTGGACAAATACTAGGGACACGACGCCCTCAACGGGAACGACGCCCATCGCCGCCGTCGCCAAAGCTTTCGCCCCAAGAGATCCCCGCATCGACGCCGGCCAGAATCCACAACCTTGCATGCCGCCACCGTCGTTTGCGGGAATGTCGGTCCACCAAGCGGAAAAACCCGCCAGACACGTCGTCCGCTGCGGGGCCGCCGCCGCCGGACGTCCGACGCCTTAGGCGGCCTTTGACCACCAACCTCAAATGGCCTCCCTCGCCGACGTGGTATTCCCAGCTCTATCCAAGAGCGTTCGGGTGTGTGTGCAGTGGACGGCGGCCATTTGTTTCCGGCTGGATCGGACGGCCCGTACTGTACAGTGGTTATGTGAGAGGAGGAAACTGTTGATGTACAGTGCAGGTCTTCTATAGGATTTATTTATTTATTATTTATTTATTTATTTATATATATATATATATAGATAGATCGTGTGAGGTGTGACTTACCAAAATTGAATTGAATATGCAAATTTATGGTTCATACAGCCACAGGAAAATGGAACTTGCATGCCAAGATACCATCACTAATTGAGCATGCATACAAAAGCATCAAATCAAAAATGGATTGTTACATTTGTACATACTATCCTTCATGTATCAACAAGCACATGTGTCATGTCGACTCCTTTAGCTACTCCTGGATCTAGTGTACAAGATTGTTAATGTACAGGATCACACGGATCACAAGCATTCAGTTGAATCTGTCTGTTCTACAAACAAGGGCCCTCGAGCCACAAGCTCACAATGTAAGCGCAAGGTTCCGTTCATTGAATGTCATGCACTTAGAATCTTCTTGGTTTATGCTATGAGGATCCTCTGGCTAGGAATACGCCCCCATATTTGTAGACTCCATCCATGATGTGCTTAATTTGAAGCCAACATGACCAGACAAGCAGATTTCAGGACATATCTTTCCTATCACGATTTGACATTAAGATATGGCATTCTGATTGCAGGCAAGATGTTCTGGTTCGCCTACACAGCTAAGGAATCTCACTCGACGGAGTCACATTTATGCTCTGAGACCGAACCCTTTCTATGATCTTCTGCCTGCCTGTTAAATCTTCTTCATATCCAACGACCTGCAGAAAATGCAAGATTTAAATGAGTCGGACAATGCTTTTGCCGATTGCTGAGTAGAGCATGTTGATTATTGGATAGACTACACACCTGAGATTCCGTCTGTGTCTCACTGAAAGGGAAGTAAGTAGTGGGAGCTGGGGAGGGGGCTGGTGTGGAGTTTAAGTTTTGAACCTTTGTGCCAGGGCTGTTGTCTTGCTTCTGTTGACTAGAGAAAATAAACAACAGTTACCGATCCAAACGTGAAGCAAGGATAATCCCATCCCACAAAGTAGGGGCAGGAGTATCCCATCCTCTATATCCCAGAACCAAACACATTCTTACTGCAAATAAGTTGCCAGATGAAAGTTTTCTGCTACGTAGATGCCATAGAGTGAGCATGATGCTTTGTGTTAATATTCATTTTGTTATTATGTGGCTCTACCAATCAGAAATGATGATTGAATGCTTCATTGTTAAACTGAAAGTTCCAGATGCTCCAAAACAACATATCCCAGGGCTCTAAACAGTTCTACAGAAGAACATACGCGTGTACAAAATGCATAATATACTAACTTACATGTTCAACCAGCTCCTTGAAATGCCAAAGGAGTGTATATCTTTCTGCTCTTGAACAACAGAATTGTCAGGTTCAAATATCTGCATCAGAAGTTAAGGGTACAACACTAGTACATTTTTAAAGTACAAGTATGTAGCAAGAACAGCAAAGCATTTATCACCAGTAAAATAGGATACACTCCTGGGAGATTGCACGTCCTGAATCTGCAGTTTAAAAAAAAAATGGGATGTGCCGCTTTTAGACGATGTCCTGAGTCTTTGTAATAGCAAAGTGTATGGATTGCATTAGCAATACCTTGGATGATAGAACCTCTATGGCATCTGCCACATCAGGCACAGAACTACTATCGAGGTGTTTCTCAGATCTTCCGATGTTTCCACACGTATCGCTAACCTTGCCAGGAACAGATATTCTTCTCTTCCTACTAACAGCAGGCATAGGTGTTTCTACATTAACTGCAGAAATGCCAGCTATGTGAGAATGATGAGTTTGGGGTGAACATAATTTCTATGCAGTAACTTGTGAAATGAACAATTACCAGAATTGTTTGTTGCATTGTTTGCTGTTGCTTGACAGCCACTAAGCAGCTCAGAGGAGTCAACTCTGGTTGCCTGCGTGGAATATTGGCTGACAGTGCACGGAACAGCATTGTTATCCTGTGGTTTCGGCTGAAAGTGATCGACAGGGAGAAGTTTATCCTGCAATGACAATTTGCAATCTTGTTAACCATTTCATGCACATAAGCCAATGTCAGGGGAAAGGGAAGACGTCAATATTGCTCAACACTACGTATTGAAGACGAATACCTGTTTTACACACTCATAGAGCCACTCAGAAGTAATGATTGGAGTTCCTCTTTTGGTGTAAACCTCATACTTAGGACCACTTGCAAATTTGCAGATGAGATGGGTTACTCTCTTGTATGCTTTTTCTGTAAACTTAGCGCCCAGTAGAAAGCACAAGTTCTTCAGCAGCTGTCTTTCTTTCTCTTCATATTGTGAAACACAGAAATGGAAGCTTTCGAATCCTGGGAACGGGATGCGACAGCGCAAAGGAGAGAAGATAGGATGACTCCCAACATCTTGTAAGCAATTCTCCTATACAAATTTTTAAATGTATAAGAATTGGAATGTAGTTTGACACTTCAAAAGCATAGTGGAGCAAAGTGACCTCAACCACAGAAGTACCTCCAAACATGATCGTATCCATTGAGTAGAAACAATAGTTGAATGAGAGAAGTCACAAGCCAAGCTGTTTTGTCCGTGGCACTCAATTATGAAATCCACAACGGTTGATTGTATGTCATTGTCATCCACCATAACGCCTCCACCATCTCTGACCCAATCAACAACCTCAGGTCTCTGATTCATATGAACATAGCCCCTTTGTCAACAAAAGTCAAAGAAAGTGGGAGCCAAATATTTATACATAATCAAAAGAAAACTAGGCTTCTAGATGAACAAGACGAGGCAATTTCGGCTCTGATCTGCTTTACAGTAACTTCAGTGTAAAGTAATGTCTCAAGTTGATCCTTCAGCAAAAGCATTTGAAAGTTCTGAAAACATGACCCAATTGCTATTTGTACCATGCACCAAAATGAATGTTTTTACATGTAAAATCGAAAAAAGGAACAAGAGCGGATCAAATGAACATTGAGGTTTAAACCATGAGTCATATTAAAAGGGAGGTGGCACAAATGAACCAATACAGGAAATGGATGGAATATTAGCAAAGTAGCATACCTTGTCATGAGAAAATGAATTTGAGAAACTAAATGTTCTCCTCTTGAATATATTTGATCTGGTACTTCCAGAATTCATTATGGATGTTACTTGATATTGGGGCTGGTACTCGCTAACACTGACCGTTCCATTTTGCTGACTTGATTTTGCAGTCCTGGCTGTTGCTCGGGTTTTACTTATACTGTTTTCATGTTTGCCTCTTTTTGGTTTTCTTTCAGATGACACATCTTTTTCATGATGTTTGTCATGTAAGTCATTGACAGTTGGAACATGAAAAATCCCACCTGAGCTTTTGCCTACCTTAGTTTCACGTGTATCAGCAGAATTTTCCATGCTCACTTGTGAAAATCCTATGTTCAAAAGGAAGAATAACAAATAACAATGAAAGTTAAGTCAAGCATGGATAATATCTGTTTTAAATAAATCTGGTGGTTCCATACCCTTCAAGAGGAGCTCAGTAGCTATATGCATTGGGGATACTTTCACTTCCTTTTTTGCTCTATTGCAGTCTTCTAACCATTTTACTTTCACTATATTTATTACACCCCATGCAGCCAGACGCCTTACCTCCTTTTTTTCACTGACAAGACAAATAAGAACCATCAGCTACAGCTGAAACCATCCAGAAAAGAACTAGGATATACAGGAGAAAGAGTTGCATGAACTTACTCATCTGAAGGTGTACCAATAACAATATGAGTAAGCTTCTCACTTAGCAAAATATGCCGGGATCCACCTCCATTGCGTATCATCATGAGGAGCCTTAACATCTCTTTCTCTTCAAAACCCACCAGAGAAATTCGGCAATTTGATAAATACAGATCATCATTTTCTGGCTCTGAGTCCTCAGCAACATGACTATCAACCTGCATCCCATTTATCTCTTGGACACTAGGCGCGGCAACAATATCAGTGTTGCTGATCCGGGCAGCATCACCAAATGAAGCAGGCAAATATTGTGACACTGATACTGAATCATCAACTGATGTTGCCGGAACAGGTTGAAAGCTTCCACTAGCGCTACTGATCTCTGGATTTTGCTTCTCCTTAAGGGAACCCTTTGAACCACAAAAGGCAGATGAACTCTGACAAACGAGGTAGCTATTTTCGTCTTGACAAGCTTCATTTCAATAAAGAAATGGATTCAAGAAGTTAGGATAATCAATCTTACTAGATTTATAACTTTTGCAGGAGGAACAATCTATAGTGACAGCAAAAGCTCCTGGGCATGTTAGTACCTCTTCGAGCAACAGATTGTTCAACCCATCTTGGATTCACAATGTGGATATTACCCCATTTTTGGGCCACGGCATATTTGTCACCTCCAGGTTCGTAATAATATGTTAAGAAATCAATACAGTAATCAAAGTGTGTTGTCCGTTAGACAGCTGTTTGGAAAATAGAAATCAATATAGTAATCAAAGTGTGTTGTCCTTTAGAAAGCTGTTTGGAAAATAAACAATATTTTAACAAATGTCAAGCCAAATGTTCCCAAACACTGGAACAAACATTAAGTAAATCCTGGAATGCTAGTGGTAATTTCTTTCATTAATTTTATCTTTTTTTTGTCATATTGACAGTTGACAGATGGATACACGGCTTTCATGAATTCACAACTGTGGTGTGCATCCATTCATCACCAGTTTTATCGACATGTCAGACTACTCAATTAATCATATTTTAATTCCTCTATATTTCATTTACTGAGCTATGGCTATGGAAAAGGAATACAGGTTGGAGGATTATAAGTTTGGCCTAACAACAAATCTGGTGCATGTGCGGAAATCTTCAGAACCGTTCCGGTTGACTCATTTAACCAACTGAAATCTCAAACAGAAAATAGTAAATTCAAAAGGCATCAAAGGATATTTTTGCAACTAAATGGGTGCACTGCCGCGTGAGACAGGGAGAAAACTGGCCACCATTCTGCACTATCATTTTCTTCAATTCTTTCCGTTCATCTGATCAAACAGAAGAAAAATAAAGCATCACAGATGAAGTAACTGATCATTCAATTCAAAAGAATAAGGCATATGTTACATGCAGTTCCATAAATATCAACAATAGCTTTCACTAGCAGAGGGTTCGAAGTTCTATGTCTAAAGCCCACAGTTCATACTTCATACCTTGCACTTGGACTAACTCCTACCTCCACCAGTCTGGATTACCTATTATTTAGGTTTATAGAGCTCAATATACATGTTTGACATTATAATACATGTTATAAGTGAACTGACTTACTGGCATCAAATCCATTAAATACCATTTTCACATAAATCCAAATACTTATGTGGATGGGCTGTAGGGGATCGAGGAGGGAGAGGGCAGCAGCGGTGGCGCGCTACAGTACCCGCGGTGCTACAGTGCCCGCGGGTACTGTTCACAGGAGGCTGGCGACTAGGGTTAGAGGCTGTAGGGAGTTGAACGGACGGGCCGCGCGGGCTTCCACGGCCGGCAAGAGGGAAGGGGTTTCCTTCTAATCTCTTGCTTCCTTTAGATTGATACATGTCCTCTCAATATAGAAGGGTTGACTTTTCCTACTAATTAACTCTTGGCCCTTCCTCTAACAGCCCCGCAAGGCCGGCAAGAGGGAAGGGGTTTCCTTCTAATTGATACATGTCCTCTCATTATATAGAGAGGGTTGACTTGGCCTCTAAGCAAACTACTAATTAACCCTAATGGGCTAGGGCCCAAGAGGCCCTTGACTCCTCTAACACTTTCATAGAAGGGTAAAAGTTCTAGGCTGAAATCTAGTAAAGGTTTCTGTTTCGTTTCCACAGGGATTGCTATATCACAAACCGTAGTCAGTGTCCACAAAACCCAATCACAAATCTGCCAAAAGAATTTCTCGAACACGTAGGGCATGTCATTTCCATAAAGAAGAAAACATACCAAAGAGTACAATACCACACCCACACCTGCCTACCAAAAACAGCACATTCATGTCACAAATAATCTGCCAAAAACCTAGTCCAATTACAAACAGAGAAATGATATTCTCAACTATTGCCTAGTAGGTTGAAAAATTAAATCTCAACTTCAAAACCAGGCACTTGACACCTTAAACTATCAAGATCATGCAAAAGACACCCTAGACGTAAACAATTGTGCTTTTGATTCGCAATTAGCATTACATCCCAACGGGCAACAGGTACAATACTATGCCACATCAACATTGACTTGCTTACTAAACACACAATATAAGCTGAAACCTCAGTAATTTATGGAAAGTGGAGCATTTGCACAAGTTGGTCAGGTAGCAATTACCAAATCTACGGGCATATTCAGTAACATAATATAAAGCAGCATTACAATAGTTGATATTTATTTTGGAAGTATCAACATTTTAATCAATGATCATAAGAGCATGTTCAGAGGCTCCAAATCCCAAGAATTTACTTTAAATATGAACTTTTAAAGTTACTCAAGTAATCATACTCTTCCAAACAGGCCTTCAATTTTCAATAACCATACAAGAAAAAAAAACATGATCTGATGGGAGGAAAATCAGAACTGACTTCCCACACCAAGCTTAACAAAGTTCAACTGCACCAACCTGGATCCAGTTTAGTGACACAGATATTCAACCCAGTAAAGGGATCAATCCTGTAAGGTTCATGAGGTACAACTCGATGTTCAATCCAGCATTGCTCTACCCACTTCATGGTGACAATGGGCTTCTTCAAAGTATTCAGAGCCCACTGCAAACACAACAAGCAGCCACATCCAGATTAGTCATAGGTCAATAGCTCAACCAGTACCAATGCTGAAAGAGCATGAAAGTAAGTTCTTGCGTCAATGCCATCTGGCATGCTAAAAGGAGTTAGCAGCACTGATGCAGCACGCAGTTATGCTTTTTAGCTGCAGCATAACAGCCTCAGTACTCTACTACAAATCATAGCTACACAATACTCCCTCCATAATCTTTTCTTAGGCGTGTGAGGAGTTTCTACGAATACCAAGGATCTGCAGGAAACAAGACAGAAGAATAATGAAGCTCGGAACTTTGGGCTCGCAACGGCCACGTCTTTACAGCTGATTGGTTCCATGCATTCAAGACTTCGTAGCACTGGATGACAGCCAAAAGCAAGTACGCGATTGGATGCATGCATGCAAAAGAACGCTTGGAATTTCAGCACATGAGTAACTGTGGTATGCTCAATTCGAAGCCACTTCAAATCCACCAGACCATGCCTAGAAACGTGCCCCACACCCAATATAACCTCAAAACAGAGAATACACTGTGCACCTAATAAAAGATTATGGAGGGAGTATGTAGGCAAAGATACATGAAACAGGGTCTTTTTTTTTTTCTCTCGAAAACTACATGAAACAGGGTAAAAATGAGTGAACTATTTTTTTCAAATGACACAGGAGAGCTGCACATAATTTCATTAAGGAGAAAAAATAAAAGGAGAGGCTAGTGACCCAGCTCCCATACATGTATAGTTACAGATCTGTCACTTAAATCAACAAACTTGAACTCCGCTACACACCCTGACCTAACTGTCCAGGATAAACAACCCGATGAGTAACTGGTGGAGGGCTGAAGCTCCAAAAGCTACTCTCATTTGCCATTGACTGTAACACTAACGGACATAGAATGATTAGCACCCTTAAATACACATTCAGTGTGGTGTTCCCGTATCTCCCAAGCCACCAGAATGATGAGGGAACTAAGTTCTATATTTCAAACACTTGGGCACACTTTTGGCGGCACTATTCCACTAAATAATGGATAGGGTGCATTGAAAGCAGCTATTCTCATGCGAGAATCACTAACATGCTTTATATCCTAATATATCACTATATATTTATTTACTTATTTTCTTTTCCTGTTTTCTTGGTGGCTCATGTTGGGTTTCAACTAGTCTCCCAAACTGTTTAGGAATAAAAGGCTTTCTTCTTCTTGTTGTTGTTGCATTAGATGACAGGTGAGCTCTTTTATTTAGAAGTCAAAAGGTAAATTATTTACTAAAAAAAAGTTATCTTGACCAACAAAACTTGGCAGCATAGTTTTCAGGCCTGTTAAGGAGAAATTAACAAAGCTGACTTTGGGTTTATTTAGGTTAAATGACTTTTGGCACTTGTGGCATCAATTAATTAAACTGGAACTATGAACCACAGATCATATGCAGAGAAAGAAATTCAACATGTAATACAACACCTTAGATTTTGTCTGCAGTAATGGAACAAGGAACTACTTTTCACAAAAGATTTGCTATATAGGATCTAATAGTATAGGATAATTTATTTCAAAAAATAGTATAGGATAAGCATGTAGAACATTTCATACAAAATTAGCCGCAGTTGAATTAGAAGGGATTTTCAAAACTTGGATAACTTACTTTATATTTGCTAACCGTGACATTCTTCACAATTACAAAATTCACATCCATGGACTGTTTAGGAAGCAAATGACCTCCCATGGCTGTCACTAGTTCTTCAATCCTAACCTGCAAGAACAAAAACAAACTTGAGATAAATATTAATGTTTTAACGGTCTAAAACTTTAAAATTAAGGGCAGCACTGATACATGTACCTTCTCAGACTTTTCAAAGCCTGAACAAAGTATTTTAACCCCATCCATTGCAAGGCAACAAGTATAACTTTGTTTAGGTAGAAAGCGATGTTCTTTAGCACAGGAAAGGATGCACTGTGGTCCTGTCCAAATTCAAAAAAAAAAAAAAAAAAATTAAACACTTAAACACAAAAAGTCAGAGGAACTTATTACAAGATTAGCTGTTATGATTTCAACCACATAGAAAATTTATGCACTGCAAAACAATTAATGTTTTGGAGTCCAAATTAACAAGAAAGCCTGATAGTTTTTCAAGATAAGAAGATAAACAGGTACATTATCATAGCTTCACTTGGCATATTCTGGAGAGAGAAAGATTACATAGATTGGATCAACAATTTTCATGGTCCAGTCCCTAGCGACATAAATATTCTGTGTACAAGTTTCAGCACTAAAGCATGATAAGTTTGGGCCCTTTGGTTGCAACAAACTTGGATAAGCAAGATACATTAAACAGGAACCTCCTCCCAAGACATTAACAAAGTTAGAGTTCAGAGAAAGCAGTATATGGTGCATGAAACTAAATTTTCAATTGAAGATACTCTTAAGTCTTAACAAATCAAATGCTGCATTACAGCAAGCTTTGCACAACGTGAGGTGATAAATAAGATGGCTATCAGTAGTGCCCCCAAATCCCATCGTGCTCTAACCTACCCGCACATAGTACAAATGATATACACACAACCCACATGAGATTCCATCTTCTTTTCATTTTCACACAAAAGGGTTCAAAGGAGGCCATCACCTAGGATTCTTATGGCCTTTTATGTTGGTTAAACCCAACATTAGCTAGCAAAGTATGACTACTGCCATTTTTGCAACTGTTATTATAACAACAGGACTAATAAAGATCAGGCTGGGGCATCAGATACCCAGATTTAACAAAGTTAGCTCCATGTTGCAAATTCAGCACAATCCACCTATCAGATTAATCCAGCAGTCTTAACAACAGAAGTACTTATAAATGATATCAGTAGACTATCTAGTTTTTAGCAGTCTGCCACACTAATCTCTAGTGCCATAAAATTAGTACAAGTTTTAGCAACACACTAAACCAATCTAACCCTAACAGTCAAAAGTTATGGACCATAGATTCGCAAATTGCTGAAATCCAATAATGCAGCTTCCAATCATCAAGGCATTGTAAACAATTGAGCCTAATTTAACTTGCATCTGGAATAATTCCACTAGTCAGGAAAAAAAAACATAACAAAACCACTGTGCAACCATAGGGCCCAATCCCAGAACTGTGCAGATGCTCACCTAGCAATTTGCAGCCTTTAGCCCGCAGATCGGCGAACCTCTCCTGCAGAAATTGAAACACACACACACACAAAAAAAAAGGAAAATAAACATTAATGGGATTGGGGAAACCGAAGAGGCGGTCGGATTCGAGGTAGGGGAAAGGGCGCGCAATGGGCGCGTGCGTACGTGGGAGGAGGACGAGATGACGTGGTAGTCGAGGGGCCCGTGCGGCTCGGGTCGGCGCAGAGGAAGACCTCGGCGCCGTTGAGGCGGAGCGCGTCGTGCACGGCGTCGAACACCTCAGGGGCAACCAGATTCCGCGACAGGAACACGCTCGCGCCGGCGAAGGTCGCCGCCCTCCGGCCCCCTGCGGGCCCTGAGGGACCGGAGCTGTAGGATGGCGTCATCGGAGGGCGGCGGGGCGGGGCGGCGCTCAAGCGCCGATGAGTCGAAAAGAGTGGGAGGCGGGAAGTGTTGGGGAATCGATTCTTTTGTTTGTTGTGCGAATTGACAGTCTAGACTCAGCGGGGTTTGGGGTTCTACACATTCTGAGCCGAGTAAATTTCGTTGACGTTCCTTGTGAAAAAAAAAAAATCGTTGACGTTTATTTATAATTATTATTTTACTCTCTCTGTTCCACAATACTTACAATTCTTTAACTCATATAAATTGTGTTTGACTGCTCGTCTTATTATATAAATTATAAAACAAACAAAATGTCATTACAACATATTTAGTGATGTAATAAGTCATAACAAAAAAGTGGTAATATTTATTAAAAAAAGTTGAATAAGACGAGAGGTCAAACACAGTTTATATGAGTCAAAAAATTGCAAATATTGTGGAACGGAGGGAGTATTACTTACTTGAAATTACTAGAGGTAACTTAGATTCTCTAATTTTGAAAACACACTTTTAATAAGTCTCTAAATTTGTTAAGTGGTGGATTGTATGTTACTAAACAAACTTATAATATGGTGCACCACACATGGCTATATCGACCACTATGTTGCGCCACTTAATAAGTTTAGACCCCTAAATGTGTTTTCAAAATTTAGTGACCTAAGAGCATCTCCACCGGATTTCTTATACTCCCATATAACCCTTAATAAATAGGAAATATACTTGTTGCAGCATATCTTCTATTGCATCTCTTGCACTTATATTCTTTAGTAGATCAAGTCCACCAACGTTTCTCTTAAAGAAGATGGAGACATATAACTTTCCTAAATCACAATGAGGTTTTGTGGATCTGCCGGAGCAAAGGCCTCTCAAATCCTAACATCGCTTCTGAGAGATCTCCTGTAACTAATTATAGAGGGAAGGCATAGATTTAGTGGGGGTGCTCTAAGTGAGAGCATCTATGAGAGTTTCAAAAACCTACTCCCAATTTATATGTTTTTGGAAAGATTAAAAAAAACACTCTCCATCAACTTCCTATCTCAACTCTCAATTTTCCACACTTGGAAAAATGGTCTAGTCACGCGCAAAAATATACATGTGTGTATTGATCAACTTATCTAGAGGTGGAAAAATGTGGGGAAAATGAGAAGATAGGATTTACATGCAAATGTAGAAGAGGAAGAAAGTATAAAATTGGTTGGGGTGACTTATAAATAATTTGAGATTCCTAATGTAAAATTATCTTATGTTTTAGGAGCGATATTTTTTGCAAATTGTTTAAGAAACCTAACAAATATGCTCCCAACATTTTCTAGCCACTTGGAATCTCATTGATTTACCAATAATTATTTTGGGACTTATTAGAGATGCTCTAACAATCCTAACAAGTTTAGGAAATATGCTTGCATTTTTTTTGAACTCTAAATAAACTTGTCTCAAGTTCTTGTCTCGGTTCAACTATTGTAAACTGATCTGACTATCTCGATAGCATGAACCCGCTCCATTTCAAGGAAATAATAAAAAAAAAAAAAAATCTGCCAATCTGCCAGCGGAGCAGGAGCCCGCAGGGGAGAGACTACGGCTGAGAGGTGGGGCCTTAAACCTTTTGGCCCCACCTATCAATAAACTCCCTGCGCGGCGCGCTTCCTCGCCAGCTCGCCGCTGCTGAAGGCAGAAGGCGTAGAGGGGGGCGCTTCTCGGGCTCGGGTCCCGGCGTCGCGTCGTCGTTTCGGTGCCGCTCCACTTGATGGGTCGCCGTGACCGCTGCCACCACCGCCGCCCGGCTCCGACGGTGGTCCTTCTCCGCCGTGGTGGTAAATCTCCTTCCCATCCCCGATTTGGTTTGCTACGGCGTTGTGGAATTTGTTTGATGGAACTTGTTTGCTGCTTCCTTAATGGTGTTACCATTTCTGGCTGTGAACTCGGGGTGCTGAGGCGGTGGTCCTTCTCCGCCGTGATGGCCCATCCCCGATTTGGTTTGCTACGGCGTTGTGGAATTTGTTTGGTGGAACTTGTTTGCTGCGACTTGGTTTGCTGCTTCCTTAATGGTGGGTTTACCATTTCTGGTTGTGAGCTCGGGGTACTAAATTGATAATGGCACTATCCGTGTGTTTGGTTGGGGATTGGGTGGGTTGGAGTGGCTCCGACCCTCGTTTTTGGGGACGGCTCCAACCTCTCTTTTGTTTGGTTCAATTTTTTGGTTAGGGATGGATACGCTCCGACATCTGTTTGGTTGAAAGAATCGAAAATCTGGGATGGATTGCAAGATAACACCGTTAGTGAGGGCAATTTTGCATTAGTAACCCTGAAGATCTCAGAAACTAACTAAGCTCATATGAGTAAATTCTTCTCTCTGGCGATTTTACAAAGTGAACACACAACAAATTTTTATTTGCATCTAACCCCTTCTTCTTCTTCCAGTGTGGGGCGAGCGCCTAGCGATGCTGCAGCGATGCGGTAGCCGCTGGTTTGGCGTGGGGCGCGGGGGGCTCGGTCACGATGGCCTTTGGCCCTAAGCAAGCAAGTAGCGTTCGGTTACGGGGCAAGGCAAGCAAACGGGCGCTGCGGTGCTAGGTTGCGCGATGTGTCTACGGCGGAAAGGGCGGCGCGGGGAAGAAGAAGAAGAAGATGGGGCGGCGCGGCGGCCGGACATGGGCGGCGCGGAGATGGCCTACATCCACGCGGGGCCGGTGCTCCGCCTCCGTTCCCGGCCGCGAGGCATCGGGTCAACGCCGCGCGCTCCCCGTCCCCGCCGCCATGGTCGCTCACCGCTAGCTATGGTCGCTCGCGATTGGTGGCGGATAGTGCCTTCTCGACGGCCGCCGAAAAGTCGTCGTGCTCGTGCTGACGGAGATGGGCAACACGGAGAAGACGGAGAGGGCGACGGGAGTTGCTGACGTGAGCCAACCCGGTTGGAGCGGCTCCATCCGCCAGATTTTGAGGGAGGAGTTGAACCCGCATCTGAAGAGAATATTCCCCTCTGGAGCCAACCCAACCTCCTCATCTCCATCCAAACAGCTACAGAAGCGGGTTCGCCCGTCCCAACCCCCAACCAAACACACGGTATGGTTGGTTGCTCCTGGAGTCATGGGTCCCGAGTATGTCCCCAGCCCAGGGGAGGATGGTCAGCTGTCCCATGGGGAGGGGACTAAGGGGCATGGCGTGGAAACTCAACGGTGCATGGAAACCTAGAAACAGCCACCGTGAACCATTTGATACAAATTGCGCTGCACAAACCACACCCTTGGGACATTCGGTTTAGTGGTGGCAGACTTTTTTTCCACAACGGCATAGCTCAAAATGTCAACGGGTACCCGAAACCAGAAAACCCGATGGGTTTTACCCAATAAAGAGGCGGGTATGGAACGCATTTGGTATCAATGGATACGTTATTGGGTAAAATCTGATATCCACCGGGTATGGCGGGCACGGGCATGGAAGTGTAGTATCCATACCCGCGTACCCACGGGTAAAAATACCCGCAAAATGTATTGCTGGCCTTCGCCCTCTGCGCGGGGGCGGCGTAGAGCTCGCGCTCGCCGCGGTGAGAACCCCCGCTGAACCTCGGCGGTGCCGGTCATACCTCGCTGGCAAAGCTGCCGCGTCGCACTCACGGCTGGGACCCTTTGCAAGGACACCGCAGCACGCCGACCGTGGCGCCTCGCCGCCGCTTCGCCCACCGTGGCTTCACACTCACTACACGTGCACACGCCGCCTTGGTCCGGACCCTCGCGTGCGCGCCGCACTCCGACGAGGCACCACCTTTCTGGCCTCGGCTGCCTCTGGGCCGAGAAATCGTCGCATAGCACAACACAGAACCGGCCCGGCCTCTGCCATGCCATCTCACGGACATGGCCACACCCGCCGGCGACCCTAACAGTAGCGTTGCCATGAAGCCGCCTCATCATGAAAAACGCGATCCACGGCCCTTCGACCTCATCACGGTTCTTTGCCGCACGCACCGCTACGGACATTGTCTCTCAACACCGGTGAGCGCACGGTATAGTGCTCGCGCTCGCCGTGGCTCGCCGTGGAGCTCTTTCTGAGTTTCCGACACGAACACCTAGACCACAGCCCTTAGCACTACTTTGGCATCGTCCACCCACACAAGCCTAGACCTTCTCTGTTGCCCCGCACCAGTGATGCCGCACCTATCGCGGCCACACACTGAACGTGAACCGCGGCCTCCCTATATCTTGTTCATGCACGCGATCGTCTCTGATCTAGGCGACGCCATCCGTCGTTCCTTTATTTCCACCCGCGGACGACAAGGTTCAGTCCCCACGGCACAATAGAAGCCATCACTGCCAGGCACGTGAGCCGAGAGCGCACGGGATGCCCTTCGGGCATTCCATCGAGCACCTGGCCAGCATGGCTGCTGCTCCCTTCCTTCCGCTCCTTGGATCAGGCGTGTGGCACCACTACTGTGTTCCTGCAGTCAGTCGAGTGCTTCCAGGCAAGCGAGTATGTTTGTGTTGAGGTTAACACATAGTTTTGCTCTTAGGTGTCACTCATGGAGAAGATCCAGAACTTTTTTAGGGGTATAGGAGAGGGTATAGCCACTAGCGTGAAGCAGACTCAGAAAGAGTACAAAGCAGGATGTGACAAGATGTCTACAGAGGAGGTAATATAAGTTTCATTTTTGCATTAACTAATAAGCGTTAATTCAGTCTTTATTATGGGTTTTGTCTTCTATGCAGAAAGCAAAAGAAAAGGAGAGCAGGATCGAGGCCTACAAGGCTCTATGCGTGGGTGGCTAACTTCCATGTACTGGAAGGACACGACTGCACTGCTAAGCAAAGTGGGACGACAACGTTTATGGAGGGTGCTTTGCATTTTTGTAGAGGTAAGAGTCCTTTCTTGCCAATGCATCTCTCCTTTGGTAAAAAAATGGAGACCAAAGGGCTCTTACTGACATTATATATGCGACAATTTCATAAATGCAGAAATGGAGTTTAGCCCTAGGAGAAGGACCAGGAATTAGACATGTTGTTCGTTGTTATTTGAAGTCAAGCAGGAGTGATGTTGTGAAGTATTTGTTGGTGAGCTTCTTATGGTGGAAACTAGGATGATGTCTCTAGCTTTGCATTGTATGCTGGTAGCTTTATGAGAGTTTAGACGTTGAGGTTTCTAGTCTGAGTTCAGTGGTTACTGATCACTCTGTTGTAGCTCCCTGTGCGAGTGTTTTTCTTTTTCTGGTTTCTATTAGGAGTCAATGAGACATGTTATCTGAACTTTGTAATTTCGTTGCCTCTGTAATGAAATTTGTGGTCACCATTGTGGTGTTGAACCTTAGGTTCTGAACAGGTTAGAGAGTGAGAGGAGATGTGACGTAGTTGGATTAGGGCTTGTGTAGGTGTGTCCGAGGGAGAGAGTATAATCCCCCTCCATGCCCATGACACTCTCTATATATAAGGAATGGAGATTTACATGTGACCCCCTAGTGGGGGTTGGATTTAGAATTTACTCCTACTAACTCTATTTGGGCCTCTTCTAGTGGGCTTGGCCCATAGGCAAATGCCAAGTCCCAACAGTAGCCCCTCATCTACTAGCTTATGGCATATGACCTAAGTAGATGTTTACACTAGAAGAGGCGCAATAGATCTCAGACCTTTGTTGCGAGGGTTGCCCTTCGCAACCACACATGCATGTCTCGCTAAAAACTCCATCCCGAAAGCCCAGTGGGAAAAAAGAGCATGGAGAGAAGAGCACATGCACGACTCTTATCTTACATATGTTCTAAGTCTTCAAGCCTCTAGCTTTAAGTGCCTTTGTCTTCTGGATGACTTCATCGCCATTGGTAAAACCTCCTCCTACTCGACACGTTGGTCTTCGTAATCTTCTCTAGCTTTTCTTGCGGTGGAAGTCTTCTCCACCTCTTCTTCGCGGATCTTTTCCAACTCTTCGATGCGCGGAGATCTTCTCGAACTCTTCTTCTTCGCACGTCTTCTGCAACTCTTCTCCGCGCGAAGATCTTCTTTGGTAGAGATCTTCTCGAACTTTTCTTCTTCGCGCGTCTTCTACAACTCTTCTTCTACATCTTCTTTGGCGGAGATCTTCTCAAACTTTTCTTCTTCGTGCATCTTCAACAATTTGCTCACGAGCACTAGGCAAAACCTTCACGCTTCGGTGCACCCCTCTAGCCCCTCTTGGTCGGAGTGAGTGAACCCTCAGCCACGCTTAGAGTTGTCGATGTAGTCGTGGTAGTGGAAGTAGATGTCAAAACCGAAGTTATCCATGAGCCCCTCTTGCTGAAGTGTTGGCGGAGGTTCTTGAGCCATTGTTGTTGGCGTTGAAGATGTTGATGAAGCCCTTCTTGCCAAAGTTTTGGCGGAGGTTCTTGAGCCATTGTTGTTGGCGTCGAAGATGCTGGTAAAGCCCCTCTGCCGAAGAGGTTGGCGAAGGAGTCGACGAAGCCCCTCGTGCCGTTGTACTAGCGACGAAGGTGTCGATGAAGCCCCTATGCCAAAGAGGTTGGCAAAGGTGTCAATGAAGCCCCCCGTGCCATCATACTGCCAATGAAGGTGTCGACGAAGCCCCCATGTCGAAGAGGTTGGCGGAGGCCATTCTGTTTAACATGATGGCGAGGATCTTCGTGCTGAAGATCCTCTCCTACAAAGGTGTTTGGCGGATGCTATGTTGTTGTAGTCACCAAAGATGGCGGCAAAGCCCCTCTTGTGGAAGGGCTTGGTGAAGGTGATGCCGAGGTTGACACCGCTACCATGGACTAATGGCCAGAGATGTCGCGTGAAAATGCACCTGAGTTAACCTCCTGCATTTTTTAGGGACTTAAATTAAGCGTTATACCTTTGTCGAATATCGACTTGCTAGCAAGTCTTTCGACTCATAAAGGCATACTGACTTTTCAATCTTGCTGCAAAAGATGATTAGTCATTTTGATATGCGATATGTGAGGTTAGCGTGAAGGTATTGGCTTCGTGACCTGGTGCTCGCATAGATTCAGGACTTCTTCTAGGATTTGAAAGTTAGCGCGGAGGTATTAGCTTCGTGACCTGGTGCCCGCATAGATTCGGGACTTCTTCCATGATTTGAAAGTTAGCGCAGAGGTATAGCTTCATGACCTGGTGCCTGCATAGATTCGAGACTTCTTCCAGGATTTAGAAAAATGCATGCAAGTGATGGTGCAAATGGGTGTATTTGCATGAGAATATTGAAATGGAGTAAATATTTCACACCGTGCAAAAGCAATGGATATAGCTGAACAAAACATAAGCTCTGTATGTCTATTGTTCTCGAAAGAGAAGGTTGTTACATGGGTAGCTAGTAAAAGCTACCATTCAAAAACCTGCATGGTTATAGATATGAGTTCAAACATTTTAATAGAAAGAAGGATCATCTCCCTATGGAGGTTAGTTCAAATAAAATTTGGTTAGAGTTGCAATTTCGGGTGGCTAGCGAAGGCTGTCAACCAAGAACCTGCATGGTTATGTGTATGGTTTGTAGTATTGGAAATAAGGAGATTGGTTTCATGCGAAGGTTAGTACAAAAATCAATGTGTCGATTCATGTTATAAGAAATTTCAAGCGATGCATCCTGCAAAAAAGACATGCACATTACGGTGTTAGAAATTTGAGTGTTTCTCAAATGTTTATTTTGATAGAGGTCGCTAACTAAAAGCTGCTGAGTGATGAAGGCTACCCATTGATAAAGGCTACTGATAAACAGAGGCTGCTAAGTGAAGCAAGCTAATGATTGACGAAGGTTGCTGAAAACCATTGATAAATCAAACCCACTGACAGATGAGGAAACCCAATAACTGACGGAGGTTGCTGAAAACCCAAAACAACTGAATTCCGCTATGATGAAACCCAATAACTGACGGAGGCTGCTAAAAACCAATACTATTGAGTTCCACAGGCTGATGATGAAGTCTGGTGAGGGACGGAGGTTGCTGACAACCAGTACTGATGAATTCTGCTGTTAGATGATAAAGCCTGATAACTAATGAAGGTTGCTGAACACCATTACTGATGAATTTGGCTGATAGATGATAAAGCCTAATAACTGACGTAGGTTATTTAAGATCGTTGTGGTATCTAACGAAGGAAATACTGACTGATAGAAGTTTAAGACTAGATAGATGTGTGATAAAGCTGAGCACATAATGAGAACATCTAGCACATTGAGATTGACTAATAGCTCGGCTTGAAAATGTGAAACAGGTATATAATGATAAAAAATATATTCTAGAGGGTTATCTTAGAGGGTAATAGATACTTACATCGGTGGTGACCTGCATGTTAGTAACAAAGAGGAGGTTCAAAATATACTTTATACTTGCCGGTTAAGGTCAAGCATGTATAGCCACTCAGGCCATGATTTTGATGTAACGAATGCCACAACAACTTTCTTAGTCACCTTGGTGACAAGTTGTATGCGAAAATTAATTTTTAAAATTTGCCTTGACAGGCGAAGGTTAGATCAAAAATGTTGTGACAAAATAAATCACAAGGGCAAAATCATTAGATATATTATAAACTGATGAGAAATAATCTCTTATGCTAATTTGATACCTTTGGTGTCAAGAATTTGAAACTGCAAAAGGATAAGCAACTTAAATCATGGCCGGAGGTTACAACATAGATAAATGGATGAAATATATTGTTTTTGAGCGAAGGTAAAGAGTATTTGAGGAATTCTTTGGCCTTCGCCAAGAGGTTAAGCCGTTAAGACAAATAGCAGTAATGATTATTTTATTTAACTTTGCATGTATATTAGATTATAGTATGGGATCCGAATGTAAAAGGCTTGATTCCCACGTAAAGTAATGTATAACTTTTGTAGAAACTTTCAGATGAGTGCCAAAGTTACTTAGCTTGTGGTTTTATATTTTTTTTAGATAATGGATATCAAATCCGGCCTCTACATTCAGAGATGTACACAGCCAAAAGTTACAAAAAGAAAGAAAAAATAAAAAAGAGAAAAGCCATAGTCTTATACATCGACCAGGACAATACAACAAAACGATATAAATGCTTTGACCCTCTCTTTGATCAACGAGAGGGCGTCCTTGGCTTGCTCTTCACGCCGCAGCTGAGTCTCGAATGTCGTACTGCAGTGGCTCAGGAAGGCTTTCGCAAGGAAGGAAATTACAGCGACGCCTCCAAGGGGGAATATGACGCCGAATTCGTCATCGCCGCGGGCCCAGAGCCAGCCAGGCAGGGTTTTCACCCGTAATCCAAATTCCTGCAAAAGAACATCCAAGCCGAACTTGCAGACAACGATATGCCGGAGATGATCGGCAGAGTCTTCACCAGCTGCAGCGAGGCAACCTTTGATGTGGATGGCAGGTGATCCGTGCACGGCGTCCTTTGATGTGGACGTCGAAGCCAGCTTGCGGCTGCCTGGGAGCAGCGTGGCCGGCACTCTTGGGTCTAAATGCGACCCCCAGACGCCGCCATTCGCTGCTGCAATAGGGCCCTCTGGCCAACGCGTTAGGGTGGGCGCCGACGGCCGGTGGATGGGGGCAGCTGCCCCGAGTCCAGATCCGGGGGTCAGCCACTCGCTAGGTCCCTCCCCGTCCAACGCAGGAGAGGGCCGGTCGGCTGGAGTCATGCCCAGCCACGGCACGGAGGCCTCGGGTGGTGGAAATCCGCGACGAGCCCACCCGTATCGCCGCCGCCGCCCGGCGTCGCCGTTCGGGCCGGATCCGAGGCGGGGGCGCGGTCGCTCCCAGCCCCCGGCTTAGCGCCCGCCACCGCCGGGTGGCCGGCCTAGATGCAGCCGGGTCGTCACGGGGGGCGGTGGTCGGCAGAGCTGAGGCTCCTCGCGCCGCGGCGCCACCCACCTCGGATCAAGGCAGGAAATCGCCGGATCCGGTGGCGGAGGCATGGATCCACGCTCCCAAGCCCGCTGCTCGTCGCCCGCCAAGCCGCCGCATCCGTGGGCAGGCCGAACCGGCAGGCTGCCGCCATCGACACGCAGCAGCCCCGCCCACGCCGCAGCTCACCACGCGCTCGCCATTCGTGGGAGCCGCCAGCCTCGTGACGGGTCATGCGCAGCTGCTGCACCACCCCCTGAAAAGCCGTGTCCGGCCGCTGGGCGCGAAAAAACGCCGCAACGGGGCTGCCACCGACGAAACGAGCCCCCACTGCCCCCAATCGCCGAGATCCATGAGCAGGGATGACGGATCGAGACCGAGGACGCCGGATCCGCCCAAACATGGCTGGAAACGCGCCGCCGGATGCCGCCGTCTTGAGGTCCCGTCATGGCCTATGGCCGTGAGAGAGAGGGGAGGACGCCCAGCCGCCGCCATCCTCGCCCTCCGCTGGACACCCAACGTCGAGCTCCGGCGGCGGCAAGGTAGGGGAGGGCCGCGGGAGCGGAGTCCGGGCGGCGGCGGTGAAAGGCGCCGCCGTGTCGCCCCTGGAGAGAGAGCGACGCCTCCTTCTTCCTCGCTTGTGGTTTTATATATGTCGGAGGCTTACCTTCGTGCTTGGCCGACAGCTGCAGATCAGCCGGTGGAGTGGGCGGCAGACTCTGGCGGAGGTTGGTCGATCGGGAGTTGCGGCGAAGGATGCAGCCTCCGCACGGGCACAGTCATCGCTGGGCCGAACACTTTGTGCACTGGTCCCTTCATTTGCCAGGAAGCTGTGGGCCGAAGGTTGACGTTGCCAGCCCGTACGTCGAGAAAAAGATGGTCGTGTCAGGTTGCTGGCATCTCCGCATGCCCAGTGTTTTGCCTTGGCCTTGCTCCAGGATGGGCAAGAGAGTGTGATCGAGTCCTGCATTTGCTCAATCTAAGGAAATGCTTTTGTTCGTGCTGGTTAGCTAACATAGAGAGTTAACAAGAGAAACCGATGGATTTTCATTTTTATTTTTTCACACTATGCTTCACCGAAAGCAATTTGCAAGATGAATACAATTAACTTATCTGGCGGTGAAGGTGGGCTTTGGTTTGACCCTGCGCACATGACCACCTCCGGCCACGTAGTCAGCTCAGCATCTTTGCTTGGGACCGAGAGCATGGCATACTCGGCACAACTTGCTAATAGCTTCTTGTCAAAAAAAAAAAAAAAAAACACCATTGCCAATAGCTTTTGGAGTTGTACTGACCTTATATATTTCATCTGCGAAGGTAGACATGCCTATGTGATGAGTAACTTAGGGAAGGTGAAAGCCTCCGCTAGCTATCAATAGATGGGCCGGGACTCCATCTGACTGTGGAGAGACTCGATGCTTTGCGAGAATCGTCATTGCTAGGACTTGTTTCAGCAAACAATTTCCAGCTTCGCGAATGAAGAATGTGCTTCACTAGAGACTTGAAAATCATGGAGGCCAGCTCGGAAGTTTCAGCTTTCCAAAATCAGGAGCACGAAGGTTCTAATTTCTGGTGCTTAATAGTTTTAGCAAATAATCTGCAAACGTCAGGAAAAGCTTGCATGGTCCTTTTTGTTAGTATGCTCACAGGTAGAATCTCGAATGGAATTAATAAATTTGGTGGCACGTGGGCTACGACCCTCTGCCACTCAAATAAAATGCATTATGGGGATCGTAGTTTTACTTATC